>SNQJ01S0009805.1:94806-117727 GCA_010110895.2 Picea sitchensis
AATAGCCCACTCCCTGACTCAATCCGGAGTCCAAGGGAGTTCCACCGATGCCTCTGCATCCTCAAGGTCTAAAACCCTGCACACTCAATGAAACTGAGTCAGCAACACCTGTCTACATCAAAGTAGTAAAAACATCATGCCATATAACTTAACGCATCATAATGAAGGGAAAAGTTTTATCATCATAAAAATCCATATTACTTGTGAGCAAGTGTCCTCAAAGAATAATTTTTGCCAGTGCACCAGAGCGGGATGTTACATGTACTATGTGATTTCATTATCCTTTAAATTGTTTATTAAATTATTCTTCTCCTTTGATAGGTTTAGTGTGGAAGTATGTCTCATTTCCTGACAAGTGGTATCAGAGCGAAGTTCATCTCTGAAAAGTGGTATCAGATTTATGTTATGCTTTGACGAATGCATCATATCTTGATTTACCAATCTTAAATATGATAACTAAACCATAGGTACACTAAGATTTGTAAATAATAAATTACGTTAAATATCATGGTAAAGAACGACAAGCAATTCAAGAATAGAAATAGAAAAATTCAATGGCTGAAATTTTAAGTTTTGGAATCTTAAAATGGAAGATATTCTTATAGATCAAGAACAATGGACAATGGTCTATCCAGGTACCCAATTGATAGGCACGTCGATGGAAGAAAGGGAAAAAATTGAAAGAAGAGAAATAAGTATGATTCAACTGTGTCTTGTAGATTTGGTATTGCTGAATGTATCGGGTGAATATTCGGCCAAGAAACTTCGAGACAATTTGGGAAGCTTATACCATTCGAAATATTTGGTAAATAAGATTTTTCTCAGAAATAAACTATATCTTGTATGAATGAGTGATGGAAGTTTGGTGACTAAGCATTTAAATGCATTTAACACCATTTTAAGCCAGTTATTGTCTGTGGATATTAAAATCATCAAGAAGGAGAAGTGTATAAGCCTATTATGTTCTTTTCCAGACTCCGGGGATATCTTAGTCATGGTTGTAGGGATTAATATAACCACACTATCTCTAGAAGATTTTTTGGCTTCCCTGCTGCTAGAAGAAATGAGAAGAAAGAACATGGAAGGATCGACCAAATATGCCTTAGTGGTGAGAGGTTGACTGATTGAAAGAGATAAAGGAAAATTATTTGGTAGAAAGTATATGTCAAAGGGTATATAAAAAATCCCCAATTCAATCGACAAGAATATGCTGGAGATGCGATAAATATGGTAATTACAAAAAGTACTATAAGTCAAAGGAAATGGAAGTCGGTATGGGATTCGACGAGACCCCTTTGACTAAGAGAAAGACAACCTCGGATAATGGAGGTGATGTGTACCTGGAATTGAATAGTACATAGTCAGATCAAGGTGTTTGGTTGATCAACTCAGGTGGTTGATCGACTCAAGAGCATCCTATCATATGGCACCACATAGAGAATTGTTTTACAAGTATGAATGATATGATGGAGGTGATTTGTTCTTGGGGGATGACTTGACAACCAAAATTGTCAGACGATGAATAGTTCGAATGATATTGTAGGATGGGAGGAAAAGAAACCTTCGATGTGTGCTACATGTTGGGCCCGAGATATGATCAATTTATGATAGTTATTAGACACTTTTTGTCGAATGTACATATGTGTTTTTCATGTTTTGAAGGAGATTTTTGAAGAATTTTATGCTAAAACGGTATGATCGACACTAGGTATGTATGATTCATGTTTAATGATTATATTGAGTATAATTCATCATGTTTTTATGCTTCCAAGGATCTGATTCATGTTTTTTGGTGTTACAGGGTGAAAACGCACCACGTTTATGCTTCTGGCACTCAGTCTGGCACTCCTTCTAGCACTTGTTTTGGTACCCAATCTGACACTGCATCTTGCACAAAAATGGAGGGCGACTTGGTGGTTATGGTATTGGCGGCTAGTTATGGGCGAATCAAGAACATGGGTTTTTTTCATGCTTGACCCCTCCAGTTACTGAACTTTCGACAACTCAATTTTAGTTGTTCAAGAGGGCGATTATTGGCTCTCTCTGTTTTAGCAGTTAGGGCATCATTTAATGAAAATTGCCAAATTTAGAAGTGGTTCGACCATCCTGTGGTCGACCACCTGGTCTCTAAACATTATAAATACCACTGAGGTGGTCAGATGATTGTTAAGCAGTAGAAGCATCAGTGTGATAGATAAAAATACGGTTTTACTCTGTTCTGCTATTTTACATTGACAAATTATATAAGAACTGTGTTTTTGCATTTTCATGGTGAATTTGAATTGTTGAGTTCGTGGTGTGCTTTTAGAAAGTGACCATGACTTGTTGGGGGGCCCACCAGTAGTCTAGTAATTGTTCTTTAGTTTGTTTATGCATTTTATAGTTTAGTTGTTCTCTTTATTTCCTGTACATGCATTTTTATTCTGTTAATTAGTTTCTTGTTATAGTTTAATTGCTTTGATTTTCTTTTGCAGGTTAGTATGACGGATTGTGTTAGAATGCATTGATCTTGTAGTTAGGAATGGATTTGCAAATACCTATAATAACCCCATGCACAATTAGATATTAGATTATGTCTTTATTTATAATTTTAGAATCAAGTTTAAAACAAAGTTTTAAATAGAATAGAACATAGTTTTAATTTGGGTTTTCTTTGACAAGGATTTGATGGATGGATAGAGTTACTTTCAATTTTTAATGATAAATTGCTTATTTCAATTTTATATAGATCTCTCTTACTTAGTTGTTGGCTAATACATTTGGTAGTTTACTTTTTAATGTCATTTTCTTATTATAGTTTGAATTGTTAGAATAGATATAACATAGTTTCATTTTATGTAATTTCTTTCCTAGACTAAATTGCAATTGTATTTCTTAGTTAATAGTTGAGTTTAAGTATGAATTTTTCTTACATAGTATAGAAGTACAATGATGATCTCGTTATATTGTTGATGGTTAATAAATGAATATGCATGGCAATTGACAATTGTTTTTGTCATGACTAAATTTTCATTGGATTGTTTAATCCATACCTTTCACTTTTCTATTGAGATTAGTGTTGAGCTTATACCACTTGAATTATCCTTTGTTGTCAAGTGCCATCAAGATATCATACAACACCGAAGACATTCACACAACCACCAACACTATATTTGAGTTTTCATAAGTTAAAAGAATAGTTTCCTGTTTTTGTAGATCAGAAAAGATAGTTTCTAGCTTTTGTAGATCAGAAGAGATAGTTTCTTTCTTTCATAGTTTAAAAGATAGTTTTATTGTTGTTGTAGGATAGAAAAACTTTTTCTTTTACAGGTTAGAGAACAAGTTTCTTATCATAGATTAAAGGTTAGTTGTTAGTTCTTCTTGCTTTCAATTAAATAGATTTCCTTTCATGAATTACAAATATTTTTGAATTAAGAATATAGTCCACTTGCCTCTTAGGCTAGATACTTGTTCAATGAGAAGTTTTAATTTGATTGCTTGCAGTAGAAGTTATCTTAGAGTAGTTAGTTTCTTACTTTCTTTAATAGGTTAGTTAGTTGTTTTTACTTGCTTTGATAGGTTAGTTAGTTGTCTTTTCTTACTTGTTTTCTTGATTGTTTATTTACTCACTTTATAGGGTAGTTTCTCATTGAATGTAGGTTGGCAAGTTAAAATAGTTTGCCTTGGTTATTTTCTTATTGTTATGCTTAAATAGTTGCTTATTGTTTATTTTTGAACTAGTTTGATTTACATAGGATTTTTACTTTTCTTCTTAGAACTATCCATCAATCCTTGGCCCAAAAGTACTTAGGTTACATAGTTTCAAGTTGCTTATTAGGGTTTTCTCATTAGATAGGTTTTCTTGAATAGATTAGCCTTTAGATAGCCACTTCCTTAGTTAGACTATACTACTATCAACCCTTCTACATTTGGCATATGTTTTTCTACAAATCTAAGTTTACTTACCCTAGGTTGAAAATTTAATTGAGGGTTTTTAGTTTGTTTTTAGTGCATATATAACACCCATAATTTTTGGCACCATTTCCGGGGAGTTGCCTCAAGGTAGGAAATAGTTAGGAAATAGATCATTTATAGACCTTCGCATTAGATTGGTGGAGGGGGGACTTTAAGGCGAGAGGTAAGAACCTACACATCTACTATTGCAAGCTCCCCCAAACCCGATGGTAGATTTTATTTTTGTTTTTGTTTACTTTCATGAATAGACCTAGAAACCAGATGATATCTTTTTATTTATTTTTTTCATTCTTTCATGAATAGGCCTAGAGACCCACAAGGTAGATACATTAAATCTAAATCATACCTTTCAACCAAGGTTCCTTCCGATCTCTTTGGGGGAAGGAACGTTCCTCTTATAAAATCTGTAGACCGATACCGAAAAATAGGAGCTAGCACAACTCAAAGAGCTAAAATAATCTCTAAAGAGACAAACATAGGGAGCACTATAGAAAAATAAATTGAAGCATCAATCATATTAGGATAGGAGGCAATACCACTTGAGCCTTTCGTAGAACCAATAAATACAACCTTTTATTTAACACCACACCAGGAGATCATAATTTTGAAGATATCATAGACCATGAACATGTGAATCTTTTGTTTGGTAGTTCAGCTAATGCGATTATCTCTCAAACTGACACATAAACATTTGCACCAATAGTCTTAACCAACTCGAGTAGAGTCCCATACATCCAATCTGTAGGAAGACCCTTTCATCAAAGGGAAACCTTGTTTTCTTCAAATATAAAACCACCTAGGTACTCTCTTCTTGGAAACCAAGCCAATATGTATGATCAAGAGGACCATAACATTGTAATACATGGAGAAGAAGAAGAAACTGGAAACCAAACCGAAACTACCTTTGGGTTTCCGATTTTGGACACCACTCCAAATGTCAACATGATGAATATTCCTCTTTCAACATTGCCTACCTTTTACGGTAAAAATAATGAATATCTAGACACCTTCCTATTTGAATTTGACATCTTGTGTAGGAGATACAACTACATACAAGATACCCAGAAATTAAAATTATTTTCTTCCACCTTCAAAGACTCCGCACTAAGATGGTTCATGGGGTTGGGAGAATCCAGTATTAGGTCTTGGGAAGCCATGAAAGACATCTTTATTAAGAAGTACCAATATTACTGCAATACCAAAGAGTCTTGTAATGACATATTTAAAATCCAATAGTTAGAAGACGAGACCCTTGAATATTATATGAAAAGATTTGGTTATCTCTCCCAGAAGTCAAAATACTATGACCCCCCAAAGGATGTAATTAGGGATCTTTTCCTTAAGGGAATATTATAAGAATATATGGAGATGCTTAACCTGATGGCATCAGGTGACATCTCCCATAAACCATTTGTTGAAATATGTGAAATGTGTAAAAATTACTCAAGGAGTAAAGCCAAAACATGAAAGAATGTTTGGGACCCTTACAACAAAAACTTAAAACCAGTTAGTCCATGTGGTATCACAAGAGCAGAGAAAGGGAACCTTTTAGAGAACTTCAATACAGATATCTTACGCAAAATATGTTCCCATTTGGACACCCTAAAAGTAAAAAAGAAACAGGAGGAGGAAAATGCATAAATGAGCATATATTGTCCAAGATGTAGGAGGAAGCAATCCTCAAGGGAATGCCCATTAGATAACATTTCAGATTGTGGCTTCTCTATAGAAGACCATGTGACTGAAAAATTTCCATCATTGCCCGGTTTATTAGCCATCTATAGGAGTGGAGATCCTGGGGAGTCTCATTATTCACCTAGGAGGCCATGGCAGCCTAGGAATCAACCCACATACCCAGATCTACAGTCTCAAGTTCCACCCTATTATCAACAACAAAAATAGTGGAAATCAATAGGTTGGAAAAAATGGTCTACTCAGTACCAACATCCTTTCTTTCAAGGATGGAGAGGAGGACATAACCAAGGAAACCCTCAAGCTCCACCTATCCCTATGTCCAACCATAATTATCGTCAGTTCCCACCGAACACTCCACAGCTTCTACCAGGTTTTGTTCCACCACCTTTACCTCCTATTCCACAACAAAAACCTCTACAATATCAAAATACAAGATCCCCGAGACCAACACTATTACCATCACAATCGGTTCCAAATCCCAATAATAATCCCCCTCAACCTCTTCACAATGTTGATATGTAGGCCTTCCCGACATATTTTATTACTCCTGTTCCATTACAGGAAATTCTACTAAGATTGGGAAATTTTCTAGAGAGGCAGAGACATTCAGTAGTCATCCAGGAAGAAGAAGAAGAAACCACCAAACAACCCATGGATTACAATAGGTGGGAATATGTTATTATCCTAAAGAATCAAGTACCCAAGCTTCCCCAAAATGAACCTTCACAAATTCCAAAGGTCCCTCCTTATCCAGACCGATTGGTAATCGAGAAACCTACCACCCGACCAGAATTTGACATTTTGAATGAATTGAAAAATATTTGTGTCAATATTCCTCTTCTTCAATCCATTAAAGACATTCCAATCTACAGTAAGGTAGTCAAATAATTGTGTATCAAGAAGCTAGGTAGGAAGCAAAAGGACCCCCCTATAGTACACTTGATAGGAGGACTTTCCGAATACATGTTAGAGCAACCAAAACTAGAAAAATATGGGAATCCAGGAAACCTCGTAGTGACCATAACCATTAATGATGTATCCATTGGAAACACTCTCATATACCTAGGAGCATCCATCAATTTTATGAACGCTACTACCTTGGAACAATTACAATTACAACCTCTTCTTCGACCTACCCCAACCATTTTGAAATTAGTAGATAAGAGTAGGGTTATACCTGTAGGAATTTTAAACGATGTCATGGTTACTTTAGCCTCATGGGAGTACCCCATAGATTTTATTTTCATTCATTCAAAGGATCCTACCAAAGGCCATCCTGTCATTTTGGGAAGACCTTGGCTAGCCACAACCAATGCATTTATTGGCTATAGAGAAGGAAAAATGACCATCTCGAATGGTCTTTCTATCCATAAGCTCACCATTTACCCTCCATCTCAACCTATTATGGAGAATCTATGGTGGCTTGAATTTCCATATGAGAATGAGAACTGGGAAGAACCCGTATTTCCAAGTGACCATGCATGGGCACTTCAGGAGCACGCAACATAAAATGTGCTAAACCAGTTTATTTCTTCTATCACATGTGTGGATTTTCCACAGTATTTTCCCCAATTTGAGTACATGTTTGGGGAAGAATTTCAAGAACAATTAGACCCATCCATTTTTTCTTCCACATCTTTTGTTTTCGAGATAGATGAGTCTGCCATGTCTTATACTATGCCCTACGAGATTAGTCCAAGAAAAGTTTTACATATAAACTCTGGGCTAGATGCAGACCAACAGAAACAATTAGTAGATATCCTTAAAGAAAAATCAGGAGCATTTTCCTAGGAATACACTGACATGAAGGGTATACACCCCGACACATGCATCCATCATATATTTACCCATAGGGAAGTAACACTTGTTAGGCAACCCCGGAGAAGGATGAACCCAGTGCTTAATGATATAGTCAAGGAGGAGATCCAAAAGTTGTTGAATGTCAGATTCATTTATCCCATCTCCGACAATAAGTGGGTATCCTTGCTTGTAGTGGTTCCAAATAAAGTGACTGGGAAATGGAGAATTTGTGTTGATTTCTGGGAACTCAACAAAGCCACTTTGAAAGACTACTTTCCTCTCCCTTTCATTGACCAAGTTCTGGATACCTTGTCTGGAAATAAATATTTTTCCTTTCTAGATGGGTACAACGGGTACAACCATATTCTTATAGCACCCGAGGATCAGGATAAGACTACCTTTACTTGTCCTTGGGGAACTTATGCCTATAGGGTCTTACCATTTGGATTGTGTAATGTTCCTACTACATTTCAATGAGCAGTATTAGGGATATTTGTCAATCTTATTCATGATTATGTGGAGGTATACATGGATGAATTCACAGTCTATGGTAACACTTACCAGGAAGCCTTAGACAACTTAGAAAAAGTCCTCATCAAATGCCAGAAAATGAGCCTATATCTAAGTCATGAAAAATGAAAATTGTTGTTAATTGAAGGAGTGTTTCTAGGACATCATGTTTCATCTGAAGGGATAAAAGTCGATCCTGAAAAGATTGAGGTCATCGTCAGAATTCCACCCCCCAAGAATCAAAAAGAGGTGAGAATATTTCTTGGACATGCTGGATATTACCGATGATTTATTGAAAATTTTACAAAGATTGTTGCACCTATGCTTGGATTATTAATAAAAGATGTTGATTTTGTTTGGATTGAGCAGTGTCAAACTGCCTTTGAAACCCTGAAAGATAAGTTGTCTATGGCACCAGTTATTAGAGGGCCCAATTAGACTCTCCTATTTCATATATCCATTGATGCCTCTGACACCAAAATCCTATGCCATTTGTTTTTTGAGAAAGAGGACCAACAGTCCTATGCCATTTATTTTGTGAGAAAGAACTTGTCCCCTACCGAGTTAAACTATATAGTCACCAAGAAAGAATTCTTGGCAGTTGTTCATGCTATTAACAAGTTTCGTCATTACATTACAGGTTATGAATTATTTGTACATACTGATCATTCTTCCATTAGATTCCTCATGAATAAACCTATAACTAATGGACGAGTGACTAGGTGGCTCTTGTTAATGCAAGAATTTATTATTACTATTCTTGAATGACCTGGAAAGGATAATGTAGTAGCTGATTTTCTTTCCCGAATAAAAAATGAGGATAATGATATCCCTGTAGATGATAGTCTCCCAGATGAGCATATTTTTTCCCTCTCTGTCAATACTCCATGGTTTGTAGATATGGAAAACTATCTGGCCACTAGGAAGTTACCGTCTCATTTGTCACCTCATGAAAAGTGGAAAATTATTACACAAAGTGCTAATTACTCTTGGGTTGGTCATGATATTTTTCGCATAGGTACTAATTTGATTATTCGTATATGTGTCCAAGAGGACAAGGTACTTGAGATACTACGAAGCTATCATGATGGACCATGTGGTGGCCCTTTTTTTGACAAATGTACAACATATAAGGTGTTACATTCGGGTTACTATTGTCCTAGTATTTTCAAAGATGTTGTCAAATATGTGAGGAGTTGTGATAGTTTCCAAAGGATAGGAAGACCTACTTCAGTTGAAGAAATGCCTTTGCATGCCCAAGTTATGATAGAACCCTTCGAGAAATGGGCCCTTGATTTTGTAGGACCAATTTCAGCCATGTCCCGTAGGAAGAACTATATTTTGGTTTGTACAGACTATGTCACCAAATGGATAGAGGCAAAATCCCTATTCCAAGCTACAAAGAAGACTGTTGTCGAATTCATCTATGAAGACATCTTTACCTGCTTCGGTGTCCCTCATGAAATTGTTACTGACCAAGGCACTCAATTCACTTCCAAGCTGGTGAAAGAGCTAACAAAGAAATATGGGATTAAACATTTTTAATATTCTCCATACTACCCACAAGGCAATGGTCAGGTAGAATCTACAAACAAAGTTCTAGAATCCATATTGACCAAGACTGTTCAGTTACATCACCAGGATTGGGCTAATAGGATCCTAGAGGATTTGTGGGCATACCAGACCACCTGGAGAAATACCACTGGGCACACTCCTTATGAGTTAGTGTACGAGAAACAAGTAATTTTACCAATAAAATTCCAAGTAAGGACCTTCCGTATTTATGCAAAATTGGGATTGAACTTAGATGAGGCTTAGAAGCAATGAGCCCTACAATTGAATGAGTTGGATTAAATCAGGCAAGCTGCCATCCAACAGACAATATTAGTCCAAAACCAGAGGAGCAAGTGGCATGAAAAGTATATTAAGAAGAAACACTTCCAACCTGGTGATTGGGCTTTGTTGTTTGATTCCCGATTCAAAACTTTCAAAGGAAAACTCACCACCTAGTGTTTGGTCCCTTATGAGGTAGACACTGTATATGAAAATGGAGCTGTAAAAATTAAAACAATTGATGATGGACAAGTCTCCTTTGTGGTAAATGGACACCGACTTAAATTTTATCATAATCCCATTTCCAGGGAGGATTTTCTACAAGTCATGTCAATTGACAAGGCATTGGCCTTAGTAGATGGGGAAGTCCCCCCTTGTTCTTGAAAATTTCTGAATTTCCTACTGTATATATGTAAATAATTTTTGAATTTTGTTAATAAGGAAATTCTAGAGATTTCTGTAAGTATTTATTTCACCAGGAGTACATAGTTTCAAGGATATTTCTTCAAAAATTGTTACACTTGAATTTTGTGTCTGCTAAAGCATCAAATGAATATTGACTTACTATAATTAGCCATATTTTTGCAAGAATTTTCATTTTTAGGCATTCTAGAGTAGTTTCTCTTGAAACTCTTCACTACTATATAAGGAAGTGATACCATAACTATCAAGCCTTGAGGTCTCTCATACATTTTTTCCAAGAAACCTAAGTAAGTGAGTCAAGTGTCTTTATTAAAGAGTAACAAGGAGGTCTAATTAGCGGTTAGTCATGGAAACATCACAATAACTAAAAAGGAAGAAAGTAAGTTGAGCCTAGAGATACCTTTATGTTCTTTCTCAATGGTACCATCAACTACACACTAAATAGCTTGAGTATATCATATCTTTATATAGTCCACGTCTACTTAAGTACCCCTTACATTGGTACAATCACTAAGTAATATAACGAAAAGTCATCCTCTAACATAAATACCATCCCAATTGAAAAAAAGAGAAAGAAAAGTTGTTTTCAGAGTTGTTCCCCTATCTTCTTGCATAAAGCAATCTTATACTAAAATCTTAAAGGATGGAGGGCTAGCCTCTGAGGGTTTAAGAGGCCAACCCACTGGGATACTGAACAAGTCTATTGGCAGCAGGTACTGGCCTGTGGTATGACTAGGTAAACTAGCCAGAGTACTGAACAGGCTTGCTGGTAGTGGGGCATTCTACCTAGTGAGGATGGTAATCTGCCAAAAATAAATAATAAATTTAAACTTGTCCTGATGTATGGAATTACTTGCAGACAAAGCTGACATGAATTATGCGTGGTTAAGCTAAGGTTAATGAATCTCCTACACTTTCCATTGGGAAATAACTCTAAGAATATATTTAAACTCTCTTGCCTATCTCTTATTATCTATATATAGGATATCTTATCCTATAGGTGGAGCCATCTTCTAATGGTCTCGTCAGACCAATCTCTGAAATTTTATCTTTACACTTTACATACTATAAATCTTCTACTATTGGGGGATACTGACTGGTTTCCTATACTTTTGATTGTGAGGTGTCACAATACATAGGTGTGGGGGAGGGGTTCATGAGCTGACAAATGATCATTGCCTAAGAGAATTAAATCTTTACAAGAGTTTTTGTATTATTACTATGATACATGTTATTACATTAATAGTCATTTTATTTTTAAAGTGCTAAACTCCTGTGTGTTATAAATTACTGAACATATGCCTAACAGACCAGATCACTTTGATCGGTTTATCTTTCATTACAAGTTGTACATTGTAGGTTTGAAAATACATGTTTTTACTTGCTATAACCCATTCATTGTAGGTTGGATATTATATGTCATATGTAAGATGGTTGATTGAGCATGACGACAAAATCAACAACAAGGGAACATTCTGCCTCTGCTCATTTACCACTGTGATTGTTAAAAACACTTCAAATTTGCAGGCTATCCATTACAAGAAGTGAAAATGTATTTAACAAAGAGGTATAGGATGAAGTATAGTATGAGGTGTCATATGAAATGTCATATGAGGTGTCGAATGAAGTTTCATGTGAATTACACACTAGTAACTGTCCTAGATTCCAGTCAGATAGAACTCAATTACATTCAATTGAATTGGTTGCAAACATTCATTGTAGATGCTTCATATGTTTATGATCAAATGTCCAATTCAAAAGACTTGGACATTGATCTAACCATGCATCATTACATTGCTCCAAAAAGGGCCGTTGAATTTTAATTCTCCACACATGGCAGCCTGTGCACACATGTGTGCAACCTACTCCACTATAGGTGAATTCAAAATTGGGATGTGAAACAATTATCTCCATTCGCCCTTGCCATTTTCTCTACCATGCGTTAAGAAATCGCGCCCAACCTCTGCCATTTCGTCCCCTATTCAAAATGCATTTGGCCTATGCCCAATTCATGCCATCTCTTGGCTCGATTGCACCCTTTCATGGTGAGTTTTTCCTCTACCACAATGCCCAGGAGGTACACACCCTCTTCCTATGTAGACATGTTTTCCATTCCCAAATTTGTAGAGTGCAAGGAGGTGATTTTGCACACAGGCTGGGGGCATTTTTGTCTAACTTGCAAGGCCATGATGACAACCTCTCCATGCAATTATCCCTCAGTTTCGATGGGAAGACAACACATGTAGGTTATATTACCTTTGAAGTCTCAGAATATTCCATTGTTGTAGCTACAAATCTCCCAAGAATGGGAGATAGATGGTTCAAAAACCACCAATTTCCGTGCTCAAGTTATAACAGGGTGTTTAAGCCCGAATTCGAGAATAGTTAAAGAGAAAAAGGATATGCTAGGGAGTGGATAAAGGTGGAATTGATAAACCCCCTCATATTCATCACAAGTTTGATTACCTGTGAAGGTAGATACTCCACTTTCAAAGCTTGTCATTTTAGTTGCTGGCTCATTTTATGTTCAACAAACCTTTGAATTTCCCTTTCTATTTTCTCAAAAGCTTGGAGAAGATGTCCTCTCAAGTGAGGAAGAATGTGACTAACCCCCACAACAGTCTCTTTCACCATGTCTTGATCAAAATCCTTTTTCTAGCCGAACTAGAGAAACAGGGGCAAATTTGGGATGCCTTTATCTACCAAATTGCAAACCCTCACTTGACAGTTAAGATCGGCAAAAATCCACTTATCCTAAAAGCTATCTCTCCATCCAAGCCTCGCTCGCCAAGAACTCCAAACCCCCTTGCAAAAACCCTCTCTTTGCCAAAACAATACAAAAATCTTGTTGATATCCCTACTTCTTCAACAGGTAAAAAGACCAAGAACAAGGACCAAAATAATCCTATTGTTAACCCCCCAATGCCTTCAATCTCTTTTGATCTAACACCTAAAAATATCCAAGAAGTAATCCAACAAGACGTTCCCATCGTTCTCACAAATATTAGGGGATCCAATCGATTTGGTAAAGGACCCTTTCGAAAGAATACCTGGAGTACAAAAACCAAACCTTATGCAAAAACCATGCCTACTTCGGATCCTATCCAAGTGTCCTCTGACCTTGAGAGCCCTCACAAGAAACTTAGTGAAGTTTTTGTGGATGGATTAGAGCCACTAAGGAAGACAAAATCAGAGCCTACCTCTCCTTACCAATCCCCCGTCACTCATACTTCACCCATGCCTAATCTAGATCCTAAAACTGATAGATTGACCACATCCCTCAAAGAATCTAAGCCTTCCTCAAAGATCACCGATTCTGCCCCAACCATAGAGAAACTACAAAAACAAAACCATCAACTTCTCCAACAATTAGAAGAGAGGAAGACAATAGACACACACCTTCATCATGATAATGCAGTCCTTCAGGAAAAATCTAACTCCCTTCAACAGTTGGTCAATGAGATGACCAAATCTAACTGCAGCCTGAGAGAACAACTGAAGCAACACAAAAGGAACAAGGCTAGGTCTTCACAACAAGAAGGAGAAGCTTCCAAAGCTAATCCTCCTCAACAAGCCTAGTCACGAGCGATAACTTATTTTTGTCTGCAGTGGGACCTACAAAATCATAAGTTTGCGGGTAATGTTGGGCCCAAGATATGATCAATGTATGACAGTTATTTGATACTTTTTGTCGAATGTACATATGTGTTTTTCACATTTTGAAGGATCATTTTGAAGAATTGTATGCTAAAATAGTATGATCGACACTAGGTATGTATGATTCATGTTTAATGATTATATTGAGTATAATTCATCATGTTTTTATGCTTCCAAGGATCTGATTCATGGTTTTTGGTGTTACAGGGTGAAAACACACCATGTTTATGCTTCCGACACTCAATCTGGCACTCCTTCTGGCACTTGTTCCCGTACCCGATCTGGCACTGCATCTAGCACTGCATCTTGCACAAAAACGAAGAGTGACTTGGCGGGTATGGTATTGGCAGCCAGTGAAGGGAGAATCAGGAACATGGGTTTTGTTCATGCTTTCCCCCTCTAGCTACTGAACTTCCGACAACTCAATTTTAGTTGTTCAAGAAGGCGATTATTGGCTCACTCTATTTTAGCAGTTAGGGCACCATTTAATGAAAATTATCGAATTTAGAAGTGGTTTGACCCTCTTATGGTCAACCACTTGGTATGTAAACATTATAAATACCACCGAGGTGGTCAGATGATTTATAAGTAGTAGAAGAATCAGTGTGATAGATTAAAATATGATTTTACTCTGTTTTGCTATTTTACATTGCCAGATTATACAAGAACTGTGTTGTTGAGTTTTCAAGGTGAATTTGAATTGCTGAGTTCATGGTGTGTTTTTAGAAAGTGACCACGACTTGCTGGGGGGCCCACCAGCAGTTTGGTAACTATTATTTAGTTTGTTTATGCATTTTATAGTTTAGTTGTTCTCTTTATTTCCTGTACATGCATTTTTATTATGTTAATTAGTTTGATGTTATAGTTTAATTGCTTTGATTATCTTTTGTAGGTTAGTATGATGGATTGTGTTAGCATGCATTGATCTTGTAGTTAGGAATGGATTTGAAAATACCTAGACTAATCCCATGTACAATTAGATATTATATTATGTCTTTATTTATGATTTTAGAGTCAAGTTTAAAACAGAGTTTTAAATAGAATAGAACAGAGTTTTAATTTGGGTTTTCTTTGACAAGGATTTGATGGATGGATAGAGTTAATTTCAGTTTTTAATTATAGATTGCTTATTTCAGTTTTATATAGATCTTTCTTACTTAGTTGTTGGATAATACAATTGGTAGTTTACTTTTTAATGTCATTTTCTTATTATAGTTTGAATTGTTAGAATAGATATAGCATAGTTTCATTTTATGTCATTTATTTCATAGAGTTAAATTGCAATTGTATTTCTTAGTTAATAGTTGAGTTTAAGTATGGATTTTGCTTACATAGTATAGAAGTACAATGATGATGTCGTTATATTGTTGATGGTTAATAAATGAATATGCAGGGTAATTGACGATTGTTTTTGTCATGGCTAAATTCTCATTGGATTGTTTAATCCATACCTTTCACTTTGCTATTGAGATTAGTGTTGAGCTTATACCACTTGAATTATCCTTTGTTGTCAAGTGCCATCAAGGTATCATACGACACTGGAGACATTCACACAACCACCAACACTATATTTGAGTTTTCATAGGTTAAAATAATAGTTTCTTGTTTTCATAGATCAGAAAAGATAGTTTCTTACTTTTGTAGATCAGAAGAGATAGTTTCTTGCTTTCATAGTTTAGAAGATAGTTTTATTTTTGTTGTAGGATAGATAGTATTTTTCTTTGATAGGTTAGAGAACAGTTTTCTTATCATAGATTAAAGGTTAGTTGTTAGTTCTTCTTGCTTTCAATTAAATAGATTTCTTTTCATGGGTTAGAAATAGTTTTGAATTAAGAATATAGTCCACTTGCCTCTTAGGCTAGATAGTTGTTCAATGAGAAGTTTTAATTTGATTACTTGCAGTAGAAGTTATCTTAGAGTAGTTAGTTGCTTACTTGCTTTAATAGGTTAGTTAGTTATTTTTACTTGCTTTAATAGGTTAGTTAGTTGTTTTTACTTGCTTTAAAAGGTTAGTTAGTTGTCTTTGCTTACTTGTTTTCTTGCTTTAGTAGAATAGTTGTTTGCTTGTTTATTTACTCGCTTTATAGGGTAGTTTCTCATTGAATGTAGGTTGGAAAGTTAAAATAGTTTGCCTTGGTTATTTTCTTATTGTTATGCTTAAATAGTTGCGTATTGATTATTGTTGAACTAGTTTTCTTTACACAAGGTTTTTACTTGTCTTCTTAGAACTATCCATCAATCCTTGGCCCAAAAGTACTTAGGTTACATAGTTTCAAGTTGCTTAGTAGGGTTTTCTCATTAGATAGTTTTTCTTGAATAAATTATTCTTTAGATAGCCACTTCCTTTGTTAGACTATACTACTACCAACCCTTCTACCTTTGGAATATATTTTGCTACAACTCTAAGTTTAATTACCCCGGGTTGACAATTTAATTAAGGTTTTTTAGTGTGTTTTTAGTGCATATATAACACCCATCACTATACATTCTAGGTTTGGAAAGAAATATGATATCTGTCAGTGTAATACCCCTATTTCCCCCAGTTTGTAAATATAACTATAACTAACCAAGAGACTATGGTAGACTAAATGTGTGTAAATTTTTGATTTGATAAACCTTGTATAAAAGGGTCAATGTATGAATTTTTTGTTATTTATATAAATTCAATATTTAATGCACAACTGTTGAAAGGGGGGGAGTTTTCCAAGATAGACCGTGGATCCTATGAGAGAAATGGTGAAGGGAAACTAAGAATGGTTGAGATGACCCTCACCAGACCAGTACCTACTGAGTGTAATTTCTCAATAGTCCTCTGACCCATAAATGAATTTCTAACCAGGATGGTAGTTGGAAGGCCATCCTTAATAGTTAATGAGGAGATGTGGCGGGGTACCCATCTGTAAGGATTCCAGGAATGACCAAGAATTGGGATTCAGACCCATGCAAAATTGCTGAGGAAGGAAATAAAGGAGGTAATTCAGGGATAGAGACAGATATGTCATAAAACAAAGTAGAGAAAAAAACTCTCCCAAGAAGAGAAGGAGAGGATACTTTGAATCTGAAGTTGAAAGAAAACATTGAGCAATAAGCTCATTTTTGGATGAAAGAAGCCATGGACAAGGTTTGGCCACAAGCTGATAAACGAGGTTGATGAGTGACTGAGGAAGTACTCGTTCAAACCTCCTTTCTTGGAGTAGAGAAAACAAGACACCAAGTTCCTGTGAGAGGAGGAGAGTAACCTTCGTCCCTGACTGTTGTGGAGCGAAGAGGAAGAAACTCTCTCAGAGAATCATGGCCTAGCTCGGGGGTGGCCAGTGGTAAATCCATTAGGAGTGACTATGCCTATGGTTGGGAGGAAACATGCAACCCTTTCAAAAGTTGCTTCAAATTTTCTAGTTATGATAAGTATTCTCATACTTTATGTAATATATTGGATGTGGTGATGAAATGTCTATGTTCAGGATTAATTCTTTCAATATTTTGAACATATATTAGATAGGAATCTTTACTTCTGCAAAACGATATGTTTTCATGATCTTTGAATTTTCTCAAACTAGCTACTAGAGATTCAAGGGATGGGAATCCACAAGAGGGTCAGGGTAGGATGGACTAAAATGTCTAATTCATGCCAATCCATTGAATTTTACCTTAGTGGGAATGCCAAGTTCAAATTATTTGGGAGAAGGGCATCCCCTTCAGACTATTTTCCCCCCCATATGACCGAGGTCTCTCTTCCACACCCTTAACCCAATTTATACTAAATGATTAGCACTTAGCCCCTAGAATTTCCAAATTATCCATCTAACCAGGGTCTCATAACTTTGCATTAGTCCAAAAGGAACTATCTCTTTCGGCTTTAGGAATTTGGGATAGATGACTCGAAAATCCTTGAAAACAACCAAAGGATGAAGTCAAGAATAGATGAGGGTCATTGATTTAGGGATTCAGTATGGATCTCTCTCAACCATTAGATCGGTCATAGGAAGGGAAGAATTAAGGGCTTCAACGAAGTGCTACTTTGGGAGAATAGGAGTGGTCTAGCACTGAAACTCGTGAATGTCGGAGTTATAGAGTAAATCTAGATTGTTGAAAAGGAAGGGACATGTGTCCACAAATCAAAGATCATCCGGGAGTTTGAGTATTCAGTGATATAGGGATGCACGATTTTCCCCGAAGCTCTACAAGACAGAGTAAATCCTGGTCGTAGATGCTAGGTACATGTGGCGATAGATCTAGCATGGTTCGAAAGGAAATCTAGGAGATACACATCGAACTCCTGAATTCTCAATGATCGAAGTGACCAGGACCATTGGATGAATGGGTACATGGCAAGAGATCCTGTGGTCTAGAGACTTTGTACTCTAGAGGACTTTGGCCAAGGGTTTTCAAGGTGTGAAAACTATCGAAGCCGTGAACGTCAAAATAAATCTCGATCGTTGATAAGAAGAGGATGCATGGCACCAGATATGAGGGTTTGGAGACTTAGCTCCTCTAGGGATTTTCATTAAGAGGATTCAATAAGCTTTGAATCCTAGAGCCGCAAAGTAATGTGGATTTTGGATCTATGAATCCACATGGGTAAATACCAACTGTATGATGGGGGTTGACATGGCTCACTGACATCATCCCGAGTAACATGGACCCGCAACCAAGGTGCCACATGTCACCCATATTTGGTCAATTCATAGACCCTTTATGATTGTTAAAGCATGACATGTGTCACCCCTAATGAGGGAACATGTCACCTCTTGACCCTCGCTACGTGTTAGCTTTTGGTTCATTCCTGTCTGGCCAACATGACTAGTGACGTGTCTAGAACTCCAGGATTCTGGATGATTTCAGGAGTTTGGAAGATTGAATGTATTATAGTTAGGGAGGGTACAATGAGGATAGACAATCACCAAACATTGAAAGTCCAATGACGATTGTTGAAACTTCAAATGCATAGAATGAAGAATGTCGAATGTCGATCACCGAAAGGCTAAGTCACATGGTTGTATTTAAAGACTTTGGGGGTTAGGAAAAAGGAGTGTTCTGCACCAAATACCGAAGCCCCTTTTTACCATAGATCTCAACAGAGGATGTGTACCATTGATCCCCTCCATTGTTCGACGATCTGATAATTTAACAACATCATTAGAACTCCCGAAGTCCAGAAACTTCCAAAGTTTTGAAACCTCTGCTAACACAGACTCTTATCTCTTGGTTTTTATCTCAAGCTTAGGAGGAGGACCTTGCTAGTTGGTTCAAGCACACAGTGAGAGATGTAAATTATGGGGGAGCTAATTAAGAGGGTTTTTCTTATTAAGGGACCCAAAATGAACCAGAGAAAGAAACAATTTGATGCCCCATACCTAGAAAGGGTCTTTAAGGGGTTGGGTATGTTACAAATTAGTATCAGAGCATGGAAACAACACTTGGCCTGCTTGGGCTCATGCACGAGTCACATAAAAACATTATTATAGAAATTATGGGGTAACACCCTACCTTACCCCCCCTTCTATAAGAAACCTGTTTAAACCTCTAATGAAGAGAGGAACAAAACCTTCTATTGTTTATATATGTTTTGGAATTCTACACTATAGGTTGCTAATGTTTCCAAATAAAGAATTGACTGCACCTTGCAATGATATGTGTTGTTCATGAATTGGTAGATTAATAGCTAACAGAAAAAAAAAAAAAATATGAGCACACAAGTAGTCAGTGAACAATAAGAGATCTATAATGTAAAGGATGGTGACACATTATGAGTTGAGGGAGCTCTCCCATAATAGAGAGGAAGAATCTAATGAAAGGAGGGTGGTGGAAAACCCTCCAAATTTGGCCGAAACTGTAAGAAGCCTCATGGAAAAATCACAGAGTTATAAGGCTGACAATGAAAGGTTGATCAATGAGCAGGAAAAGAAGAATGAAATTAATGCATTCCTACTGCAAATTCTATCAGATATACAAAGACAACTGCAACATGGTCTAGTTTTTGGTCATGTGGACATGAATCATACTAAGAAAACTCCAAGTCCACCCGAGATACAGAAGCATGGTCCTGAAAGTGCCCACACTAGGGGGAGCACCTCAAAGAAGGCCCAACATGGACCCAAGAGACATTCAATGGAAGATTCCTTTGGTGAGGACACTAATCACTCCAAGGAATCTTCCAGTGGAAAAACTAGTTCACATTCTCACATGAGAGGAAAGAAGATGAAACATTCCAAGAGTCGTGACCCTAAAGAATTCAAGAAATCCAAACAACTCACCTTCAATGGAGATATTAAGAAGGAGGAAGAAGAATAATTTTGGCTACTTAGTTTGAAGAATTACTTCAGAGTCCATGACTACTCTAAAAACTTAAAGGCTCAGATAGCCATTTTCAACCTGAATGGTAAGGATTCCATTTGGTGGGAGGACATTAGGAATGTGAAAGGAGTCCATGAGAAGGACTTGTCATGGAAACAATTTGAGAAATACTTCAAGACGAAGTACCTATCGAAAAAAATACTTTGATGGAAAGAACAAGGATTTCTATGAACTTAAGCTGGGAAAACTCACCATAGATGAGTATATCAACAAATTTCTCGATTTGATGAGGTATGTTCCCTGCATAAAGTATGAAAAGGTAAATATGCAACTATTTATTAGGGGATCACCTCAGTCCTACAGGGACAAAATTGAGTTCGATGAGACAAAGGCCCTAGACTATATTATTCTAAAAGAAAGGTATTTCTATGAGAAATTCAAGAGTAATATAGAACCCTAGGAAGACTGGAAGAAGATAGAAAGCATGGTATGATTAAGGAAATTATATCCCACAGAGATACAAAGTTTACTTCAAACCTTTGGAAATATCTATTTTTTGGTTTTGAAACAAAATTACTCTTTAGTACAACCTGTCACCCTCAAATTGATGGGCATACAAAGAGGATAAACCAAGTATTAGAAGACATGATGAAGATGCATGTAATGCATCAACCCAAGAAATGGGAGGACTCCCTGTTAGCACTAGAAGTCACCTTCAAATTGCATTGAAGTTAAGCCCAATACCATCAGTTTATATGTCACAGGTAATTGAGTTTTGAGTGGTCAAATGGAGAAAACTCAATAATAATAGCATTCTAACTCAGAAATCTAGACTAGCATGCACCAGCCATTGAGGTCTTGAATAAACTTCAGTCAGTAAGTTGGAGTAAGGGTGAATAGGAGGAATATTTAGTGAGAAATGTGTAGAGGTCTGCTATGAATATCATGTTTTCCAACAACCTAAGGAGGAAAAACTTAAACACAATGTCCTCTTAGATTCAAATTTCAAGGAATTTGAAAGAAATCATAACAGTACTATAATAAAAAATTTATAATAATAGAATTAAAAAAATCCATCTGAATCAATCAAACATGAACTCTCTCAGTATCAGAGGAAAATAATATGGATTAATAAAGTTGACTTAGATTAACCAAGATGTCTCAAAAACAAATACATAACCAGAGAAATAGTTGTTCTGAATCAAAATATTACAATAGCAGGGAGCCTAGCTCAACCATTCGACCTTAACAAAATATAAAAACTGCCTATATATACTAAAATGTTGCAACCACCAGGAATGTGATCAGATCACTTCCTTCAAAGCCTTCATTCGGTGCCCGCTCTATTAGGTTGTGCAGATCTCATTATGTTAGATGCGAGCCAGGCATAGTTATGTGCTTTACAAAAAAAATTGCCCATAAGGAAGCTTCGAATTGTAAGTGTGCCTTCATGGATTATCTCTTCAATGTTTTCCATTTATGGGATGAGACGAGGTCTCAACTTTTTCCAGCAATCTTCAATAACTGTCTTCATTGGGATTAGGATTGGGCTTGCCACATAACGGTTCCCAGACGGTGCTAATGACTTATGCGAGTCCATCTTGATGCCTTGAGGCCATGAATGATCTTTTTCTATGACCAATGTGAGCTTTGCAGGTGGAAGTATGATAGTGTATGTGTGTTAGGACCACATATTGTACCTTTTTGCCCATACTTTTTGCCATTATTATACCCTTCATCACTTGTATTTAGACTCATAATATCACTTCATCTAATAATTCCAAGGTATACAACGTCCTTTCTCATTACTATATGCTTAATCTGTTTTGCATAATATTTTACATTACTTTTGTACTTAACCATTGATTAGAAGTGCATAAGTGTCCATAACTGTAGATCATCATTTGAGGCCGGTGCTGAAACACATAACTGTCCAAGATCACTGTTGCTGAACTGATGCTGAAACACAGAGCTGCTACACAGTCCGAGGTCGCATATGCCGAAACACGGAGCTGCTACACAGTCCGAGGTCGCATATGACGAAACACGGAGCTGCTACACAGTCCAAGGTCGCATATGCTGAAACACGGAGCTGCTACACAGTTCGAGGATGCAGATGCTGAAACACGGAGCTGTCACACAGTTCAGAATTGCAGATGCTGAAACACAGAGGAGACCGCCAGAACCAACGATTCAAGGCCGACACAGTCAAGAGCGCAATTCACGTGGCTGAAACAGCCCGTGAATTGCGATGCTGAAACAACATCAGCAACAATGAGAAGGAGCTGTTACACCAGTCGTAACAGCAATACCTCGTCCATCTCTTGTATTAGCATTCGGTTGCGTGAGAATAGGACATCCTATGCTGATTTAGAAAGAAGATCCGATTTAGGATAGGATTAAGATATGCTTTGTAATGATTGTATCGAAGGGATTTCCTCTTTAAATTGAGGGAAATCACCATTCGAGGGATCCAAGTTTTGATACATTGAAGTAACTCCAGAGAAGCGGGACGTATTTTATTCTTTCAATTTGTAATGTGATATTTCGACAGATGAATATAAAACTGCTTTGAGTATCCTTCTCTAGCTCTTCGTTCAGGGGAATCTTGTGAGAAGGGAGGGCCCACCTTCATCACAAGATTCACCCATTAGGTAGAAGTGTGTTAGTATAATTTCTGTTTACGTTTTGTTTAACTGTCGTTTGCTGAAACACTGTTTTAATGAATTTCGCTTTGCTGAAACACTACTGACTC
>SNQJ01S0009805.1:128977-162809 GCA_010110895.2 Picea sitchensis
CCTGGGTTGATAATTTATGTTTCACTTGGTTGTTTAAAATTAATTAAGCAATTATAGTGACCAACAATGTGTAGGGGTGATGTGGAGCGAGGTGCTTGGAGAAAACTTGCATCGCCCAATGAGTGAGGGACGACCATGTGGAAGGAAGTGATTGAGGGAGCAGAGGATGGGATGAGGTTGCGGTGGCAAGGGAAAGTGGAATGTGAGTGGGACATGTTTCGGGAGGTGAGAGGAGGTATTGGGAAGGGATATGTGATAGGTGGAGAGAGGGTTCTTGAGCTGCTTAGGCCTCCAATCCTTTTGTTTTCCCTGTGGAAATCATGGACAGAATGCCACATGATTTACACCATAATGCTCTTGAGGGTAAACCTCAATTTCTGTCTGATTCTTAAGAAACAATATGTAGATCCTTGTGTTAACATATAGGCTCCATGGGGGATAGATACCTCCTTATGAGGCTCTAAGGACTCCTTTTTCATTTTCAGTGCCTTAGTTTCTCCCTAGTCTACTGCACTTCTACCAGTCGTTGTATTATTTTAATAATACCATCTGGTTCTCCCTGGTAATCTTGGAAGCATTTTTTCCACAAGAAAGGCAAGATGAGAAGGAAATATGGCCTCAACTCCATACATAAGTTGGAAAGGAGAGAGACCAATAGATCTCTTTGTTGTCTCTCTATCAGCCCATAAAGAAAATTTAGTCTTTGAATCCCATGCCTTCTTGTTGCCCTCTAACAATCTTTTGATGATCTTAATAAGGCTCTTTTTAGAGGACTCTTACAATAAATTAACTTGGGGGTAGTAAGGAGTAGAGTGAATCAATGTGACTCCAAACTATTCACAAAACTTAATCAATGGTTCAGCCTTAAAAGATGAAGCATTATCAATGACAATTCTATTTGGACAGCAAAATCTTGCCACAATATCCTCAAGAAAACCAATGATTACTTTATGGGAATCATTTCTTGTGGGCATAGCTTCTATCCACTTAGTAAAGTAGTCTATGGAAGTCAAGATCCATCTATGTTGACCACTTGAAGTAGGGTGGATATCCCCAATAAAATCTAGGCCCCATTGTTGAAAAGGTCCCGAGGCTACCACATGCTTCAATGGAAAAGACTTGAGATGCATCTTTCTAGAGAAATTATGACACTTAACGCAAGCCCTGATTTTAGAACAAACATCAGTGAAGAGGATAGGCCAAAAATATCCATCCTCGAGAATCTTGTAGGATGTAGTTCTCCAGAAGTGACGTCCCCCGCATAAACTATCATGAAAATCATACATGATCTTCTGGGATTCATGTGGGTCTATACACCTCAATATCACTCCTATAGGGTCTTTCCAATATAAGACTTGATCAATCAGAAAATATTTAATTGGTTTGAGCTTTAAATCTCTTACCTTTCTCTTTTCCATGCCATTAGGAGGCTGCAACTTCTATAGGAAAATTATAATGTCCTTGTACCAAGTGCATCCTGCAAATGGGGGTGTGACTTGAGGATATTCATCAGACAACTTAGCTTGTTGATTCTATGAACAACTGTTGATGAAATTGACCCCCAATTCTTTGTAATTAGATTCAGCCAACAACCTAGCTAAACCTTGGCCTTTAACCAATTTGGTGGGCATTATTTCAAGATCAAATTCAAGGATCTTGGCAATCCACTTGCTCCTTATTCCATCTATGTCAGGCTAAATGAGGATATCCTTCACAGAAGTTGAAGGGACATATGTAATGAATTTTGAATATAGCACATAAACTCTGAAATATTTGAGAGCTTTAAACAAAGCATAGGCATGTTTTTCCATGATGTCATACTTTATTTCAACATTTCTCAATGCCCTACTGACAAAGGAAATGGGTTGCTCTAACCCCTCGACATTGTTATGCAATAAAATAGTTGCTACTATGTTAAATGAATAAAAAAAGAAAATCGAAAACTCCTTGGAGTAGTCAGGACTGATGAGCACATGTGCTTCAGTAAAGGCCTTCTTTATTTGGTCAAAAGAGTTACGAGATTCAGTGGTCCATTTGATTTCATTTCCTTTCCTCAACCTGGTTGTAATAAACTTTACCAACTCAACAAAATTTGAAACAAACCTTCTCAGAAAAATAATTTTCCCCAAAAAAGACTGAACTTATTTCTTAGATCTAGGAAGTGACAAGGATTGGATAGCTTGTAGCATGTTTGGATCAATCTTTACACCCTCAACTGACACAATGTTCCCCAATAGTTTCCCCTCTTTCATGGAAAATAATGACTTCTTGGGATTTAAAGAGAGACCAAATTTTCTGAATCTCAAGAAGACTCTTTTCAGATGATCATAATGTTCTTTATCAAATTGTGATAACATTGTTATGTCATCCAAATAAATGACCACAAACTTGTCCTTTTCTCCAATAAAAGTTATGTCCATGGCTTGCTGAAAGGTTGCTCCTACGTTCATCAATCCAAAGGGCATATTAGCATACATTAATGTACCCCAAAGAGTGGTGAAGGTTGTCTTCTCTTTTTCTTTAGGTAAGACAGAGACTTGATTGTAGCCAGAAAATCCATCAATCATAGACATCTTGGATGCTCCTATCACCCTTTGTAATATGTGTTCCATCTTGGGCAAGGGGTAATTATCTTTTTTAGAGCTTATGTTCAGATTTTGGAAATACACACAAAGTTTGATTTCTCCATTCTTCTTTCTTACTGGGACCAAGTTGGCCACCCATTTAGAATACCTTAAAGGAATAGTAATCTAGGCATCCAAAATATTCTTAACCTCCTTCTCCATAATGGACAATAACAAAGGATTTATTTGTCTCAACTTTTGCCTAAATGGCATGGAATCTTCCTTCAATGGGATCCTGTGCTCAATGATAATTGTGTCATATGTCTTGAGATCTTCATATGTCCAGGAAAACACATCAACAAACTCCTTTAACATCTTAGCATATTCGGCCCTTTACTCTCTTGACAAGCTGCTTGACAACTTGACAAATTTGGGATCCTTCTCTATACCAATATTGTACTCAACTACTTCATCATCATCAACTAAACCTCTAAACTTTACTGCCACATCATTCCCATCAAATAATCTTTCCAAAGGAACTAGTCCCTTCAGAATGTGGTTGCTAGGCAGCTGAAAAATATGGTGATTAGAAATTTTATTTAAAAATACATTAGCATGAGGGCGACTTTCAGAATCATGATCCCGATCAATATGTAATGCAAAGAACTCATCAACAGACTCAAGAAAATTTTTGATTTCATTATCATCCTCAAACACCTTCCAATGATTTATATTGCCAGGTACAGAGGGTCTTTATTTCTATTACGAGAAAAATCTCTCTATGGCTAGGGTGAACCACAACAGACATGAGTGGCAGTAGAAATTGAATCAATTCCAACATATGCTATATAAATTAATGTGAAAATGAGGTAATAAAGAGGCCTACCTCATCCAAATGTTTGATGATGTCCATCGTTGAGCACTTTGACCCAAAACTTTATACCTGCAACAAGTTCTCAACAAACAAGCAAAGCAATCATATACTGATAATATAATAGGTTAGCACATTAGATAGCATAATCCATTAATATTCAAAACAAACATTCCCATGGATCATAATACATATATTTGCAAGATATCAATTGGATGGGAAAGGAGTATTGCTATTAATAAATGATCAATAGAAGTGAAAACATTATAGACTTCTATATTGGCACGGTCCGAGTTCCTTCCAACTGGGCCTCTGTTGTGCTACTTATATGTTTATTGTAATGCACTCATTAATTATCAATCTAGGATTCATAATCAACAGAGTTGCAAGACACCAGTAAGAAAGGTAATTCTAATGTCATGAGTATAGAACTATTCTAGATTATGCATGCTGGAAACAAGACAAACTAGAAAATCAAAACACACTTTGGTTGTCTTTCACAGAGAGGTTATCTACTCCATTATTGCACATGCAAGTATGATATGGATTTCTTTGACAGATCAACTCTGCTATCTAACCCATAAAACTAACTATGCAATCACACTTCTGAAAGGGAAATCACACATCAATCATCAAGACCTAGCATGGGTAGTTCAATAGTCAATATACTAAGTATGTTGTGGTTCACAATGTCCTGTTGTAAACTTGATTAGTTCTCCATCAATTATGTCTGACTACTGCTGCCAACATTCATGTCCATGAAACAAAATCAAATTCATAAAAACAGAAACAAAGTGTATGAAAAACAGAGTAAGTAAAGATCTCCAAACAATTGTATAATCGAAATCCTAGTCTAAACTATACTGCTATCATCTGAAAGAATTAAGAGTCAACCAATCTAACATCTATACTATTGAAATCAACTACTAACACTAATCTATAAGGATGCTGAACTTTGTTGGGCGGTGGGCCCTTGCCGCTTCAACAGGTCAACGATTGGAGTCTACAGTAATCTTTCTTTCAATCCATGCATTCCTCTTACTTAATTTCAAAACATAGAATTAAATTATGCTAACAAATCAGCTCACATTCATTCATAAATGATCAAGACCTGGAAATAAATGACATCCTTCTATTAAACTTCAACTCAAAATATGTTCTATAATATGTAACGTTGCTTCACATGCTGGATTATACTAACTCTCTACTACCTCCACCATCCTTGCCATGACTATTTAAACAATCTTAGTGGTGAAACACAAGGAGGTGAAATCTTTATCAAATCAGTCAATTGTCAAATTTATATATTCGGTTACATATTTTAAGCTTCATCCTCATGACATGAAGTGTATGAGGATGAGGCAATAAACAAACAAGCTTATCATAACCTTCCTAGAGCTTTAATGTTTCAGCAAACATCCAACAATTATATTTGGTACAATCTCGGGATAAACTTGGTATATTTTGCTTCCTATGTTGGTACCAGATCTTGATAGATGAGATTCGGTAAATGGTACCAGATCCGAATAGTATGCAAGTGGTTGGTACTGGACTAGAAAATTCTACGACTGTTGGTACCAGATCGCGATAGTGGATGGTTCGGTACCTGATTTGAATGGAAGGTGCACTTGGTACCGGATTCAGACAGTGGAAATCTGGTGCATAAGTACCAGATGGCTGAGCTGGTACAGAAAGGTTGGACTCATCTAGAGGTCAAAGGTTATACATGGCAAATTAAAACATTAGTACATGAAACATTTAGTCTCCTAGCTCAACAAACCACAAAAATGCATGAATTAATTATACGTTACCTTATGACCTCATCAATGGCTAATGGTAGTGTTCTTTGTCATTTATCCAAGCTTAGGTAAGACAAAAAGGTATAGATGATGAGTATAATAGGGTAGTAGGGATGTCAATTTAGAGGCTCAACAGCCTCCACCACTTCATTCCTCCATAAAAGGAAAGCACATATAAGGGAGACAGAGAGATTCTCCATCAATAAGGGAAGATATTGGGAGTTGAACACTGTGTTCAAACTTAAAGGACAAAGGGATGTAGACTCAATAATGAAGTAATAATTTCTCCAGAGTAACTTTGCTCTCAAAGTTGAATTCTCTCTCCTTTTTCCATAGCTCAGAATTGGCTTCTTTATAGCCTTCAAAATGAAACTGAAGGGATGAGTTAAGACATTTCCAGTATATGGAAGGCCAAGGATCAGATATATTCCATCGTGACATGGAAACCTGACACTTATTTTTTATTTTCTAGCACAAATATCGATGTATGCGGGCTCTAGGGGAGTAGCCGGTGTATATGCTTGTTGTATAACTTTTAAGGTGTATACAAGTGGAAACATATTTATTTTTGTCTCTAGATTCATTAATCATGGAAGGTAAGTCTTCATAGGGAAATGGAATAAGGCCCTCTCTTCAAGATTGCATAGGGTGAGGAAAATCTTATTCTAGCAGATGCCCCCTAATGTGTGAGGTGAGAGGAGTATATGTGATGACCGAAATACGTTATAAATAACCCATAAGTGGAGTGGTAGAGAACCAACTGGACGAAATCAACTTCTCATTACATTCTATACTAAATTTTCATACATGGCTGCTAAGAATACACTGTAGATCCATGTGAAAAATATACTAAACAAGTGTCCATGGCCATAAAATAGGAAAATATAAATGCGGTTACATGCCAATAGTTTTCATAGTCATGAACAAGGCCCAACAAAACTAGTCTCAAAACCAATATGAGGATATCTGTATACCATGGAGTACAATCTAATCTCCCATGATCACTGAAGTCATATAGGTACTGGTCCAATGAAAAGGAAGCAATAGCTCAGAAAAGTTGTGGCCACATAATGATGTCTTCAAGTCTTCTATACAATCTGCCAAAGGTGCAAGTCTACATCATGTGAATAAAGGAGTTGAGGTCGAACATAATGAAACATTGTTTGATTATCAGTCATTGATGTATACCATTAACAAATGTGAGACAACCTATCAATAATGAAAGTAGGTATTAAGGCACAGAGTACATTCTTACAAATGTGAATAGAGTAGTCGGTGTCGAACACCTGAAGAATCAATTGATTAGGAGACATTGATGTATTCCCAATTGTTGATGGCGAGGGAGCATACCATTAATGATTGCAAACCTCAAGGTACTCATAAGACTCTAGATCTCTTTTCTAGATAATGAGATGGTGTCAATGGAAAGAGACCCCTTGAAAGGAAATAATTAATGAATCTATCATCATTCAGCAAGAGGTACAAAGAAGAAGCTTCGTGATTTGGTGGGAATTAGACGAAGAACAAGTTCAGGAACTAACGACCTTGTGCATCTTTCGCGTGTGCCAAGTGCAAGTGGTACACAAAAAAGACCCTCTGAATAGTAGCCAATGATGAAAATTGTCGACAAAGACGAGGAGACCACCAATAAGGCTAATGGCATCCAAGACACTACATGAATCCCAATGTGTGAATATATGTCTTGTCGTCGAACACAAGAAAAACCACCCAGTCAACAACAAATGATGAAATGTCGATTGTTGGGTTCAAGGATACCTATCGATGATGAAAGTAGGACTAGGGTGCATGATAGGACTAAAGTACCATGTGATTTTGAGACAAACCAAGGGTATGTCTGACATGCAAAGTCAAGAGTTCTAAGGAGTGGCCGACACAGGTTGATAGACTTCCTTTGAACAAGAGCATGAGACATATGGTGAAATTTGGCAGCATAGACCCAAAGATAAAATCATGAGATGCAAGAGGCATCAATGAAGTTATTTGTAGGGACTAGAAGAGTAACTGGTCAGTAGAGAAGGCTCTGTAATGAGTTCAGCTTCCTAAGGTCACGCTAATCCAAAAATTATGAGGAATGGACTCAAAAAAATTGTGCTCTATTCAAAGGCGACATGAATACTGCCAAATATAATATATTACTCCCTTCTTGCCCATCTTTATTTTTTTCATAACAAATGAATGCTATAATATAGAGGAGGAAACAAGTGTCCCAAGTAGGAAAACATTGTTCCAGCAGTGGAACATACCTATGCTCAATGTAGGGAAGTGCATATGGGAGATGGACACTCAAGGGATGTTCCCTCCTAGGTATAGGGTGTCAAATTGCTAATGATATAAACAAGGCTCTTCTTGGTTGAGGATGAAAAACTGCTGAGGCAAACAGTTTATAATGCAAAGAAAGAACCAACTACTGGCTAAATACTGCAAGAAGGGACATGAGATGCAATCACAAATTAATGCCAAAAAATGTCTTTTTTGATGTCTTTTAGTCTACTTGGTGTGAAAAAGGGGTAAACTTGTGCCAAGTAGAATTTTTTTCAAATCCAATTTACGAGTGTGAAAATGACAAGTTCACTCAGTGATCTTTTCTATTTTTGGTAACGATTCAGAAAAGAGATTAAATAAGACTCGTGATCTTTCAAATCCAATTTAACGAGTGTGAAAGGTACAAATCACTCAACAATATTTTCTCTTTTTTAAATATGAGATGGAAAAGAGATTAAATTAACTCGTGGAAACTGTTCTAATCAACATGTAAAGGGGTAGGCCAAGGCTCCCATACCGGCCTTTTGCGGAATGTCAGTATCTTACGAATAGCATACATAATCTTGGGAAAACCCAAGTCTCTCCAAGTCGAGGAGGATAATGCACGAACTGAGGATATAGTCTCCGTGATAGATTGGACCATGTCTCTTAATGGAAAAGACACAGGTGGGGGTATTAGATACCCTGCAGGACTATCCCAATCATAGGTGATCTCTTCAAAACCCAGAGGGAGAGGACTTAGTGAAAGGAAAACTCTCTCTTACTTAGAAGGTGCAGGATTAGGAATTCTAATGATGTGATTAAAGGACACATCACTCTCTTTTGGGAGAGTAGGATTGACCAGATATTGCACTGGTGTAACCACTTCTTCAATTATAAGTTGAAGAGGATGCATAGTAATGGGGATAAGAAACACTTCACCCTCGACAAAGGGGGTGAGGTCAAGAGAGGATCACAGCGGTGGGACCACTGAGTCAATCAAAAGAGGAGGAGTGTGAGGAGAAACCATGGATGCCTCAAAATTGGAAGGGCCCTTGGGTGATCCCCACACTTCTGGTATCCTAGCAGTGACTAGACACAGTCAAGTAAGGTGATTTCCTTCACAAGTCCTGCAAAGGAACTTAGGCTTACGTCTAAGATGTCTAGGTTTCTTAATGTCTCCAACATCGTTCAAAAATGATGGTGATATCACCATGATAGGCAGAGGCAAGAGAGTCATCTCCTACATGGCGTACAAAGGTTGGAGATGTAACATTACTAAGACTTGTGGTGATAAGAGTAGTGCCCCCATATTGACTAGCAACGTCCATGTGTGAATTGTCAACAGGACTTGAGTAAGTAGTTGACCCATCACTAACATAACTGACAGATGCTGGCGATGGAGCACTAGTATGGCTAGCAGTATCTGGGCTAGCAATAGGTTATGGCATTTGATGCCAAGGTCCAGGGAAATATTGACTTTGAAACATCATAGGCCAGGATGGGTCCTGGTTTACCCCCGTTCGTGAATGTAGTATCCTCCATTTAATTGATTCAGAGAGGTTTGAACTATCATCATCAGTGAAGTCTGTGAAGAGATGGAAGTATGATAGGGAATATTCGAGTGATGATATATGTTTCTCCCTTGTGAAGGTGTTCCGTGAAGAGGATAGCTCAAACCGTAAAATTGATTCTCCCTGTGAAAGACAACCAGTGATATATGCGGACTCATCATGGAAAATGTGTTTAGAGGAATTGACATGGTAGGTGGAGGATACATGGATGGAGTGTAATAAGTAGAATAAGAACCCATCTGATTATTGTCTCCTGAAAGAGCATAACTAGGATTGGATCTGTAAGAGGGGAGGTTCCAACCTCCCGTCGTGAAAGAAGGTTGAGGAACATGACTCATATCAAATGAGGATGCATGCATCAGGGCCATGGTGCCCCCAGGTCCAATGCTAGGATTCATATATGTGGACCAGGGAGAGGATTTCACAGGTGAAGTCATATCACCAAAAACCTGACTAGAGGCCCAAGGCGCATACCGATTATCATAGTTTTGCATACCATTATATGAAACATGAGCATTTACCCCCATGAAATGAGTAGGTAGCATGGGGTAGGTAACAGTAAAGGAAGGAGCTGAAGGGAATCCATTATCCATGATAAAAAGAGCATAGTAGAAACTCCTAAGGTCATCTAATGATCAAAGAGCACACCAAAAGTCAAATGACCAATATGCATGCAAATGGGCTAAAATGGTTGAGTGGCCTCCCTCCCTAAAGAAGGTATGTCTCGTTCAATAGGGACTTGAGACTCCCTACTAAAGATTAGAGGTAACACAATTAGTTATAGGGGCCCTCGTGGGCTTAACAACCAGTCAGTCACACCCCCCCGGAGAGGTAATCCTCCATAAAGGCTGTGTGCTTTGTTATCACTCCAAGAAACTCTTTGGGCTTGTAGGCCAAAGATGCTTGGTAACTCAAGAATATGGTAAATTTGGTATGCTTGAAACAATGGGATAACTCAATAGCTAATGAGAAGAACAACTTATCATGCATTCAAATAAGATAGTGCTTTTAGAAATCAATGACCAGATTGAGTAATTGAAATAGGGTATGAAGAACACTAATATAGATAACCAAGTACATTAACATGCAGGGTCATACAAGATAGTAAGAGATCCTTTAATTCAAACTCATGATCTAAATAAGAAGATAACAGTTCTTAAAAGATGAGCTAAACTAAATCAAAGTACAGAGTAATGCAACACATGAACAAATCTGACATTGGTAGCAAAAGAAGACTATGATTCATATCAAGATAAGAGTCTAAGTACATGAGCCCAAATGTATCCTGGATTGAACCCTTTAGTGCTCCAAATGTCTTTGGCTTTATAGTTCTACAATACAGTTTTCAGATCCTAAAAGAATGGATCATATATGCTAAAGATAGAAAGTCAAAACTGATTTACAAAAGATAAGGAATGATCCTCAAAATGAGGTCAATTTCACATTTCATGGTCTTCAGATGATGTAGAATCTCTGTGTAGTGCATATAATCCTTCCAAGGTTGTTTGATGACTCTTGAGAAAGATGAAGTTTGAATTTGTTAATTTCGGAAAAAACCCTGATTTGTTGCCTCTAAAAAAGGTATCAAAACCAACTTGAATACCTTTTCTAACCCTTTTACATCAAAAGTGGATCTTAGATCTAACTCTATAATTCAACATCTATCCATTAAAAGAGTTTTCAAGAGATTCAGATTAGTAAAACTTCGATCTGGGCAAAATTACTCTTTCTCTAGCCATCTCAGGTTTCACCAACTATTTTGCCTTAAGATTTGCTAGTTAGCTGGTGAAAGCTTTGCTTTTCATCAGCTAACTGGTTATAATTATGCCTTCTGTGCTGGTGAAAGCTTTGTTTTGGTCAAAAAGGAAACCTTCAAAATGGGTATACTTTGCCTCCATGGTTGCCATCTGTTATTTAGAATTTGAAATCACAAGTTTGGAACTTATGTGAATGTCTCCTTCTTCAAGAGATAACTATATTTATTTCAGATATTAACCTCATTCTTTCAACTAAAAAATTTATGTCCAACATTATTGACAAAGGCTTTATTTTCAAGTTTTGAATTATGCAAGGTATCAATGGTAATCATCTTTCATCTCAAGATAGAATACCTTCGACTCATCAGACGTGGATGAAGAGATAAGATGTGTGTCCAGAAGGCGTAGAATACCATCATAAATAGTTCTAGGTTCATACTCAACCTCGCCTATTTCGGTGAAACTGTACTTGCTTTCAAAGAATGGCATTGTTTCATAGATAGGGCCTTTGACGATGATGGCTATTGATTTGGGAGATATGTACATCTTCGAATACTCCTACAACGTGATTTTTTTACATAGTATTGCATTCTGTCTGCTTCAAATGAGATAGAATAATTTTGACCATTTACTTTAAAGAATAATCCAGCTAGGTAGTCCAGCTTATTACTTCTTTGGTTGGACTCAAGCCATCCTGTCTCAAATTTTAAAGCCATTTGGTCATCATATCTATGCCAACAGTCCTCTCTGATTCCCACCATTTCCAAACAACAGTTGATCCTTTCCCATTAACATACCTCCTTATCGTCCACTGTCACTGAGTTTTGAGAATGATCTGCCTAAGGTATTGGTTATAGAAGTAAATGACGCAAGTGGGAGTCAAACCCTGGTCGATGCTTATCTCAACGGAATACTCACCCTAGGCATGCACGACCTCGATGGTTGTAGTATGTGAAGCATCGCATGAATGCCAATGTAGGTCATCAATTTTCCATATACAAAACAAAGCTTTGAACTTTGAACTTTGAATAGAAATCAAATCACTTTGGGAGTGACAAACCCATGAATGTAGCCTTCAAACTCTGAACCTCTCCGTGGCTTTCTTCATGATCTTATTTGCATGCAATATGATGCTTTCACCTGTCAAAATGATTTATAAACCAAACTATATTCAACAATAGACATATGTATGGCATTTGAGTTTTGAAACCTTCTAACATCTAGACTCGGTGCTTGTATGTACACTTGTAACTGCTCTGTGGCTTAGAAAGAGAATTAGACATGTGTATGTCTATTTATTTGCTTTGGCAGGTGGAATGGAATTTAGCTTTGGTATATGTAAGTGCTTGAAAAACTTAATATTAGCTTGAAACACATGAGGCTTGGCTTGAGCTCGTGCCTATGACCTGATCTTAATGTTTACTTATGATCTTTGTCTTATGTACTATGTAAGTAGTGTGATGACTTAGGAAGTGTCCTCAACTCTAGACTTTGGTCCATATACTAGTTTCGATAATAGGATCAGACTTAGGATAGTGTATAACATGATCCTAGGGTTAACTCACTTAAAGGACACGTCACTTTTGCTTTAGGGAATTTTATCAAATTAATAAAGACATAAAAGAAATGAAATGACATTTTTTTTGTATCTTGTATTGCAGGTCCAAAGGAATAAAAACAAAGGATTTTTGAGCAAAGTAATCAAGCAAGATCTTGATAAACACTATGGAGGTTAAGATAGTGGCAAAGAAACTAAAGAAAACGATAAATCATTTGAAGAGTGATGGAAATACTCATCAAAATACCAGTGCATTTTTTATTGCTAACAATTGGCTCCAACTGGGATGGAGACCTCCCTGTAAGGTTTCCAAGAACCTAGTAGTTCCAGTAGCCTTTAGCATTGGGCATGGAGTCTTCTGGCATGTGCAGTTGTTCCTCTACAAACCTGCAACCTACCTGTAGCTTGCCTATAGCCTGCCTGTAGCTTGCCCTGCTTATTTATGAGCTCAACAATTGAAAAGGTCTAGCTACTCATATGGCGAGCTTATTCTTCTGCCTACTCATACACTAACCAACTGTACTGCCTCTTTTCAAGTGAAGTCATGCTTCCAATGAAGCCATGTGAGAAACTGATTTATTGACATCATGCTAGATATTGGCCCAAAAAATAATGGAATCCACATCGTACAGAAAAGAGGTTTGAAAGGACGATAAAACTGTCCTTCATCTGAAAAAAATGTTTGCTCATGGATTCCAGAAAATCAACAAAAGGGTCATTAAAGTCATAATGAAATATCTCTTTGAACTACTGATCCAACTGACTGTATTGCAGCTCCTCATTGCTTTCACTGGTCTCAATGTTGAATGTAAACTGTTCATCTTCTGTCAAAAGAGAATGAAAACTCAACTGTTGATCTGGACCTCTCTTCTCTTCTTCACTATCACTGGTATCAATGTTGAAAACAAACTACTCATCCTCTGTCAGAGAGTCATATAAGAACGATTGTTGATTTGAACTTTTCAGCACATCATCTTCCTCGTTGTATCTGCTGCAATCTTCCTAATGTTCTAGTTGAAGATTAGACAGTCCTTGCAAATATGGAAACTCTAAGTTGCCTTCATCATCCTCTTCTTCATGTGTGCTACAATTACTCTGTGTCTGCAAATCAAAAAAATGAAAGTTGTACTTACTATCTGTTGCAGATCTGAAACTATCTTCTACTGATATGTCAATCTGCTCAACATCTTCAAAGTTTTCAGAAGGAATAATTTGATCATCATCTTTAAAGGTTTCAAAAGAAATAAACTGATCATTATGACAATCATCTTTAATAGATAAATTTGATACAATGTTAAAGTCATACTCATGGCTATCATAATGTGGATCAACAATTTCTCGATCATGATGAGAGATATCTTTTTCGTAGGTGATTTCAATTTTTTGTTCATGAGGCACTATAAACAGAAGAGAAGACCTGAAATATTTGGCTAGATTAAACTCATCATATTCAATGTATTATGAAAACATGGAATGGCTGATTACAACATGATGTCATTCCTTTATGGGCAAAGAAAAAGGCTCGTCAAAATCAGAATAATAAATGTCATATAGGGGCTGCCTGCTGTTAAAATCAACATCCTTTGAAGTAAGGGTCTGCTCTACTGCATCTGCATACTTATCAACAATAGGTGAGCAGAAAACTCATGAATCATGCGAAGAAAGACAAACAGTCTTCATATCCTTCTACCCAATCACAGGGGAAAACATATCATAGGCAACCTCTTGAAAAGGTTCAAAACAAACTTCCTCTCTAACTATTTATTCATGTAAATCAAAGGCAACAGGTGTAATAGAGATAAGGTCTGATGCATTTACAGCTATGCAATTCTTATTTGTATCATGAAGAACTTCCTTAACAACATAATTTTCATCTTGACAAACAGAAGAAAAGACTACTTCCTGCTGAACATACTTATCAAATTCATCACAACAATCTTCAAAGAGACCTTCAGCTGGAAATTTATCTTTACAAAACAAATGAAAAACATAATGAAAACTTGCCAATGAGTGAATTCTTGAAGTTGGAAGAGACCTGCACCAATCAAGGGCTATCCCCTCTAATGAATACTTGAAAATTTTAATCTTAACATCTTCATGTATGATATGGAGCCGATGAATAAACTCATGAAAATCCAACAAATGTTTAGCTGGTACTTCCCATTCTTTTCCTCGAAATCTGGGAAGGTTGTGTTCCCATTCATCTCTACTTGGTACTGGATGAGGGTAACTAGAAATACTTGAGAACTTGTAGAATGCATAGCTCTTTGCTATGATATGGTTCATTTATATACTAGTGGAGTCACCAACAGATCCATCCTTCATGGAGTCGCAAGATAGATGATTACAACCAAGAGAATGTCTAATCTTTGTCTATCATCAAAGATCAGCTCTGTGTTATCTCCCAGGAAAGCTGAGATTCAATCTCCGCTCCCCAGAAACGATGCCAATTTGTTATCACTCCAAGAAACTCTTTGGGGTTGTAGGCCAAAGATGCTTGGTAACTCAAGAATATGGTAAATTTGGTATGCTTGGAACAATGGGATAACTCAAATTACTCTTTCTCTGGCCCTTAGCAAATTCTAACCCTTTTACATCAAAAGTGGATCTTAGATCTAACTCTATAATTCAACATATATCCATTAAAAGAGTTTTCAAGAGATTCGGATTCGTAAAACTTCGATCTGGGAAAAATTACTCTTTCTCTGGCCATCTCAGGTTTCACCAGCTATTTTTCCTTAAGATTTGCTAGTTAGCTAGTGAAATCTCTGCTTTTCATCAACTAACTGGTTATAATTCCGCCTTATGTGCTAGTGAAAGCTCTGTTTTGGTCAAAAAGGAAACCTTCAAAATGGGTATACTTTGCCTCCATGGCTACCATCTATTCTTTAGAATTTGAAATCACAAGTTTGGAACTTATGTGATTGTCTCCTTCTTCAAGAGATAACTATATTTCTTTCAGATATTAACCTCATTCTTTCAACTACAAACTTTGTGTCCAACATTATTGACAAAGGATTTATTTTCCAGTTTTGAATTCTGCAAGGTATCGATGGTAATCATCTTTCATCTCAAGATAGAATACCTTCGACTCATCAGATGAGGATGAAGAGATAATATGTGTTTCCAAAAGGTGTAGAATACCATCATAAATAGTTTTGGGTTCAGACTCAACCTCGCCTATTCCAGTGAAATTGTACTTGCATTCAAAAAATTGCATTGTTTCATAGCCAGGGCCTCTGGGGACGACGCCTACTGATTTGGGAGATATGTGCATCCTCGAATACTCCTACAACATGATTTTTTTACACAGTATTACATTCTGTCTGTTTCAAATGAGAGAGAATAATCTTGACCATTTACTTTAAAGAATAAGCCAGCTAGGCAATCTAGCTTATTACTTCTTTGGCTAGACTCAAGCCATCCTGTCTCAAATTTTAAATCCAGTTGGTCATCATATCTATGCCAACAATCCTCTCTGATTCCCACCATTTCCAAACAACAGTTGAGCCTTTCCCATTAACATACCTCCTTACTGTCCGCTGCCACTGAGTTTTGAGAATGACCTGTCTGAGGTATTCATTTTCGAAGTAAATGATGCAAGTGGGAGTCGAACCCTGGTCGATGTTTATCTCAATGGAATACTTGCCCTAGGCATGCGTGGCCTCGATGGTTGCAGTACGTGAAGCATCGTATGAATGCCAACGCAGGTCATCAGTTTTTCATATACAGAAAAAAGCTTTGAACTTCAAATAGAAATCAATTCACTTTGGGAGTGACATACCCATGAATGCAGCCGTCAAACTCTGAACCTCTTCGTGGCTCTCTTCATTATGTGATTTGCATGCAATCTGATGCTTTCACCTATCAAAACAATTTATAAACCAAACTATATTCAACAATAAACATATGCATGGACTTTGAGTTTTGAAACCTTCTGGCATCTGGACTCGGTGCTTGTATGTAGACTTGTAACTGCTCTGTGGCTTAGAAAGAGAATTAGACATGTGTATGTCTATTTATTTGCTTTGACAAGTGGACTGGAATTTAGCTTTGGTATATGTAAGTGCTTGACAAACTTAAGATTAGCTTAAAACATGAGAGGCTTGGCTTGAGCCCGTGCATATGACCTGATCTTAATGTTGACTTATGATCTTTGTCTTATGTACTAGGTAAGTAGTGTGATGACTTAGGAAGTGGCCTCGACTCTAGACTTTGGTCCATACACTAGTTTCGATAATAGGATTAGACTTAGGATAGTGTATAACATAATCCTAGGGTTAACTCACTTAAAGGACACATCACTTTTGCTTTAGGGAATTTTATCAAAGTAATAAAGACATAAGAGCAATGGAATGACATTTTGTTTGTATCTTGTATTGCAGGTCCAAAGGCATAAAAACACGAGATTTTTGAGCAAAGTAATCAAGAAAGAGCTTGATAAACACTATGGAGGTTAAGATACCGGCAAAGATACTGAAGACAATGATAAATCATTTGAAGAGTGATGGAAATACTCATCAAAATACCAGTGCATTTTTTATCACTAACATGCTTTATGACCCCTATCTGACCCATGGTACCCGCAAAATAACCCCTACAAGTAACCTATGAGATACCTATGTCAAGCAACTAATAAACCACTATATAACTGATGCACATGTGAGCATTCATAAGTCCGTATCACCATATGGGAAGGGTAGCAAAGCCTGAAACCTTGAAAGTACCGCCTCTCATGGAGGTATGGGCACTAGCAAGATCCCTAAATATGTATAAATCCACAGAAATATCTCTGACGCTAGGCAAGTATTCGGGGGATATCCCTTCAACCAACTTCGCATGACCTCATGATTAACTCCGGTGTGAGAGAAGCCTCTTGATCTTACCAATTATATAATAGATTTCTCCACTCCCTGACTTAGAAACATATGTTGATTTAATTTCCTTGGAGAAGTTTACTCACAAAATACTATTCCAAGGCATTAAATCCTAGACTAGTTTGTGCACCCTAGAAAACAAAATTGTTACTAATAAAATTTTAAATTATAGCGTTGATTTTATGGCTTTGATTACTCAAAAATGTATATGGTAATGAAAAGCATGGTGTTATGACTCTGCAAGAAAGTAAATATGAAGATAATTCAAAGTCCTAACTTTAGCTATTGATGAATGATATGCTCCTAAAAAATTATGCAATTTCGAAATTCAAATCTACAATTCAGAAGTAAAGATGCAATCTTTCACTATATGTACTAAACTAATGATAAAAATTTGAAAGACAAAAATGCCAAGCAATGCAAAATGCCTACTATTTTTTGTATTTTCAATATATTAAAACTAAAACTGCATGGACTGAAAAGTAACTTGATATATAAACCTATTGTTTATAAGAGAGACAACTCAAGCAGGATATCAAGCAACAAAGCTCTCAACACAATGTATAAGGACAATAAAAATGAAAAGATGAAGAGAAAAACTTCGTCCAAAAATTCAACAAAAATAGGGTTTCCTGTCATCCCACAAGCATCAACAAGAACTACAGATACCTAAGAAGGCTTAGCAAGCATAAAATCCCACCCAGAAAACACCAAACCAAGAAAAACAACAAGGAAAAAAGGTGTACATGACTATTTTGGCAAACAACGTGTAGATATGCAGCTTGCAATGAGACAAGACACGTGTGTATGTGACTATCAAGGAAAAAGGCGCTTATATGCTTTGAAGCAAGGCTAGACAAGGGAAAAAAGGATGAAAACTCAGACCCAGAGTGAACAGGAGCTGTCAAGCAGTGACACAACAAGAATCACAATAAAAATGAGAGAAAACTAAGGAGAAAAGTACTTCAAACCCTAATAAAGAAGATTCTTCCCCAGTGGAGTCGCCAATTCTGTTACAAGGAAAATCTCTCTATGGCTAGGGTGAACCACAATAGACAGGATTGACTGTAAAAATTGACTCAATTCCTACATATGCTATATAAATTAATGTGAAAGGAGGTAAGAAAGAGGGCTACCTCATCCAAACGTTTGATGATGTCCACCGTTGAGCACTTCAACCCAAAACTTTATACCTGTAACAAGTTCTCAACAAACAAGCAAAGCAAGCATATAGTGATAATATAACAGGTAGCACATTAGATACCATAATCCATTAATATTAAAAAAAAACATGCCCATGGATCATAATACATATATTTGCAAGATATCAATTGGACGGGAAAGGAGTATTTCTATTAATAAATGGTCAGCAGAAGTGAAAACATTACAGACTTCTGTATCAGCACGGTTCGGAACTGAGAAACTGAGTTCCTTCCAGCTTGGCCTCCACCACTTCAATCGTCCACAAAATGCAGGCTCATATAAGGGAGACAAAGAGGTTCTCTATCAATAAGGGAAGATCTTGGGAGCTAAAAACTATGTTCATACTTAAAGGACAAAGGGATGCAGATTCAATAATGAAGTAATAATTTCTCCAGAGTAACTTTGCTCTCAAAGTTGAATTCTCTTTCCTTTTTCCATAGCTCGCAATTGGATTCTTTATAGCCTTCAAAATACAACTAAAGGGCCAATTCAAAACGTTTCCATTACATGGAAGGCCAAGGATCGAAGATCTTTTGTCGTGACATGGAAACCCAACATTTTTTTTTTTTTTCGAGCACAAATCCCGATGTATGTGGGCTGTAGTGGAGCAACCAACGTATACACATGTTTTATAACTTTTAAGGTGCGAACAAGTGGAAAAATATTTATTTTTGTCTCTGGATTCATTAATTAGGGAAAGTAAGTGTGCATAGGTAAATGGAATAAGGCCCTCTCTTCAAGATTGCATAGGGTGAGGCAAATCTTGTTCTAACAATTTCACCCCTATATCATACTTGAGTTTAGCTGGCAATGGGACTTTGAAATGGCTTGTTGAAACAACCAAAGAATCAACCATGGTATTCTCCTCTCTTGGAATAAATGAAATGTTGAAAGCTAGGAAGAAACTGTCAACTAGGTCCCATACTTCATTTCTGTAAGTCTTAATCCTAGGGTGCTTGGCTTGATAAATATTTTTGATCTGATGAACAATTAGTTCTACATCCCCAAATACTGATAGCTCTTCAATCCCCATGTATTTTGCAGCCCTTAAACCCAAACCAAGAGCTTCATACTCTGCCACATTATTTTTAGCTTCAAATTCTAGCTTGTAGGACAAAGATATAGTCTCTTGACAAGGTGAAACAAATACCACTCCAACACCAACACCTTCCTTAGAAGAGGCTCCATCAAAGAATATCTTCCAAACGGAGGTAGTTGGAGGATGGATTTCACAAAGAGTAATGAATTGTTTTCTGATTTCAAGAGGAGGTTTAGGAATATTAGTGAGCTGCAATGGGATGGATCCCAAATCAGTGTCAATAGTGAAAATAGGATGGTTGTTGGGGTCTGTTTCATCACTAATGATGTAGCTCAACTGAGCTTCCTTGTAAATTCTTCTATGCTCACCCCCAAACAAAGGAATGGTGGCATATGTGAGGTCCATCTGCAAAGTTCCCCCAAGTTGTTTTATCCAATATGTTGACAATAACATACCAAACTTGGGGGGAACATCAGCCACTACAATGTCCATGACCACACTTTTCATGGGCAATTGAAACAAGGTCACAACCAGATATTTAATGACCCCAAGACACTTCAATTTCCGAGAGTCAAAACAATATAAGTCATGGTAGGATTTTGTGATTTCTAATCCAAGTTCATCCATGAATGCTTTGGGCATGAGATTGTGAGATGCCCCTGAGTCCATCAAACAATTATGCAACACCTTATCATGTATTTTTAGTGATGTATAGAAGGGAGGGGATGAATCATCTCTATCTTCTATCAAAAGACCTAATATGACCACTAGATTTTCATCCTGAAGATTAATTGAGCCAGTCGTATTTGAGTAGGATTTGGACAACAACATTTTGGAAAGACATTTTTTAAATTCTTCAATTTTTATCAGTTCTGAAAATGGCACAGGGATTTTGATTTTTTGGATCCCATGTTCATAACTGAAGGAAGGTGGAGATTCTAGGATCTCCTTGACTTCTGGGATAGGATCCTCAAACAAAACTGGGGGGCTTTGAGCAAATTTCGCTTTGTTTCCAACTGTCACAACCTTGGCATATTTTTCTATTTTTGTGGGATGATCATAAGAATTAGTCTTTTCCCCTTTATTTTTAGATCTCGGATCATATCTACTAGGATTCTCTTTTTCCTTCTCTCCTTTACTTAATTAATTTATTTGATTATCCATTAAGGAATTTACATATGTAGATTGGGTCAAGTGATGGTATGGAGGGGTGTCACCCAAGAATTGTATCTCAGGATCATCTTCTTCATGTTATCCTTCCTCACCAGCCAAAAGGTTGTTTTGTAAGGGAGCTTGGATATTTTGGTCATCCCTTTCTCTATTTCTGGGATCTCTTGTAAGAGTCTGAGGAGCATTATTAGGTCTCCTAAAACCACCTCTGTTATCAACATTTTGTGTATTTCTATAGGTCTATTTTCCCTCAAACTTTAACTTTTCCATATCATCAGAAAGAGAGTTTACTAATTTGGTAAGTTCATCAACTTGGGGGTGGAAAATATAGGAATCAGAGGTTGAGGCTTCAATTCTACTCTTTCTCCTATCCTTATCAGATTTCCCTCTAATTTGATCAGATGCCACTATGTTAGATTCTACATCCATGGTTGCATGTTCAATATGAGAAAAGAGGCAGATCTCCTTTCTCTCAATAAAAGGAAAGAATCAGAGTGAAAAGCATTAACATAGGTGATTTTCGTAGAGGTCTCTGTAGGGTTTATCTCAGGAGGGATATTATTGTACATTTTGTTGAATCTTTGAGAGAAATCAGAGACAAACTCTCCTTCTTTCCTTTTTAGGGATCCAAATTCTGTGATATAATACAAAAATTCCTTTTTGTCCCCCCCACTACCTCAGAAAAGAATCATCTAAAGCCTCGATACTAGTGATAGATCTAGGGGGAAAATCCCTAAACCACTTCCTAGCCTCACCATCAAGACTATGAACACAAATCATCATCCATACATCTTCATTCTCAATGGCATGGTTGTCTACATAACTATAAAAGGCTTCAATATGTTATTTTGTAGTTATGTCTCCCTCACCTGTGAACTTGGGCAACTTCTTAAGGTAGGCATCTACTGGCAGAGCATTCAGAGGCTAAGGCAGGATAAGAGGGGCATACCTAGAAATTACTATATCTTCCATTCTAGTTCTGGGGCAATTAGCTCTTGCCATTTGTATGTGACTTGGAGGATAACCCACAGGGGATGGAGTTGGGCTATGTGAAACTGGGGCATTTTTCCTGGGAGGTGAAGATAAGGGGATTGAGGGGACAAAATTCTCCCCTTATAAAACTGAAGCAACTCTAATATGAGGAGGAGTAGGAAAGTCTTCTAAATTCAAAGCTCTCTCCTTCCACTTCACAAATTCGGGGGAGAAAGGGGTGTCAAAGCTCTCTCCTTCCAAACCAAGAATAGGAGGGGACAAATCGACAAGAAAGCTACCAAAACTTAAATTTCTTGAAACTCCCATTGTTTGTATAATAGGAGAATCATAAACAACTATTGTAGTTTGTAAAGAAGGATTATGCAAATTATCAAAAAAACTTGGTACAACAATGGGGGTACCTTTTTGAGCAGTCTTTCCCTTTTTGATAATTTCCTCTAGGTCAGATTCAGATGTTGCTAGAGGAAGCAGTGAAGTGGACCTCATGTGTCTGCCTTTAGGAGACAGAACTGAAACAGTGGAGTCAAAATAGTGGAGTCACCAAGTGCAAGTTGTAATATTCAATGGTACCGATATCTGATGCACCTTCAGAATCAAATCATCTTTGTCATTCTATCCCAGGGAAAAGTATTGAATTCATTCCCCGAAAACAATGTGAGAAATGTTAGCACTATAAGTAATCTTCAGATTGCATTGAAGATAAGACCAGTACCCATCAGTTTATATGTCACAGGTAATTGAGTTTTTTGTGGTAAAATGAAGAAAAATCAATAATAATAGCATTCTAACTCAGAAATCTGGACTAGCATGCACCAACCATTGAGGTATTGAATCGACTTCAGTCAGTAAGTTGGAGTAAGGTTGAATAGGAGGAATATTTAGTGATAAATGTGTAGAGGTTTGTTAGAAATTGAGAAGAAATGCATAACATAACTGTCTTTTTCAATTTTTTAGTTAGTAGAGCAACTATGTCTCATTCAGAAAAGTAAATTTATATTGCTAGAATAGAGAAAACAAACAAGTGTGCTCAGATCTAAGATCATTTAGATATAGCTAAAAGTAGATCTAGGATAATTAACAAAACTTTTCTTTCTAATCTAAACTAGAGAAGATATGGATCAATATATAAATCTAATCTATAATACTGATTTAGATCAAAGATCAATAATAATATCCATATCTGATAACCTATAACATTCAATGCTGATACATAACTCTAGACACATCAAAACCCAAAACAAAATCTAGATCTGGTAAACTGAATAGATAACTTACCTTGCTTGAAGTCTTACCTTTGAAGGAGTCACAGACACACACTAGAGATGCAATACCATTTGTAATTATGCTCAGACAAACTTCAGGATCATAGATCCACCATATAGGTTGGATCTTTTGCCAAAAGAAGTATAGACTTTCTTGCCACCAAGGAGAAAGAGCCACATAAACACCACACCAAAAAATCTATGATTAAACCCTCAAACAAACAGAACTTTCCATCACGCAAGAACCCTTGTGCCAAGGGGTACAACTATGATAAACAACCTATAGGCTACGGCTCAAGAAGACAGGGACAGATCTGCTAGAGAGAGGGGCCACGACACATTTGAGGAACAAAACTAAGGAAAAATAGGCCACGCCTTGCACAGTAAAGGTGGCGGTAGCTTCTGGAGGGTTATAGACTTACTGTAGGAGAGAACATCAGACACACTCCTCAGCACACAACAATACACATCAGAATTTGCAGCAATGGATCCACACTAGGATGGTAACAATAGCTAGCCACAAACGTTAGCTGGTAGGAGGGCCAAACCACTATAGGAAGGGGCCATAAGGCCAATCTACCACAACAAGGGGACATAAGGGGCCAATATGCTATAGCAGAAATCAACAAGGTCGAGCCACCATAAAGGGCCAAGCTACCACAACAGAAATCAACAAGGCTGAGCCACCATAAAGGGCCAAGCTACCACAACAGAAATCAACAAGGCCGAGCCACCACAAATAGGAGCCATGAGGGTCCGATCTATCACAACCACAAAGCATATAGTCTCAAGGGGGCTGAGCTGTAACACATAGAAAATAGTCTTAAGGGGGTTGAGCTGTCACACATAGAAAATAGTCTCAAAGGGGCTAAGTTGCCACACAAAATAATCTCCAGCAACAGTGCAAAGAGGAGGCCACAACAGATAGAGGAGATCTGCTTACTTTAGCATAATAACACAATGGAATATATTAGAATGAGGAGGGGTAGATCTCCTTTTATAGTTTTGGTTAAGGTTTAGGCTCGGGGTAATAATAAAATGATAATTAAAAATTAACATATTCAATTAATATAAATATTAATTAAATATGCTATAAATTAAACATTTTAAATTAATAACCCCTAAAGCCAAAATAAACAAAAACCCCAAATAAGCACAAGCAAGGGTGAAGAGGGTTTTGACGAGGGTGACTGGGTGGAAATACTTTTCCATTCATTCTCAAAGTGACCCTATTTGATTTTATCATCATTTCATATGGGATACATCCCTCATGTGTGCATGTCCACCTTCAGGGAGGGTCATACACCAACAAGATACCTGATCAAAGATCAGGTTTCCCCAGAACATTTCTGGGGTCTTATCCACCAAGGTACAAGACCAAGGATCAACCCATGCCCCAGGAATCGGTACCTTGGACCAAGTCTAGGGGCCCTAGACATATCTAGGGGATTTAACTACTTGGTCCCAGACCAAGAACCCCAGTCATATACTGGGGGCCCTCTTAGGGGTCTTTACTGCTTGGTCCCAGACCAAGAACCCCAGGAGTGTACTGGGGGCCCTAGATCTTGGCTAGAGTATTTTCCATCCTCTTGGATAATGGCTCTTGCAACTGCTTTAAATTTAACACTCCATCTCAGCAAGAGAGGGATTCTCAGCTATACCAAGCCTATCATGAAAGTATACACACTTTGTTAGAGACAATGGATTTGTAAAAATATTTGTTGTTTGTTCTACTGTCAGAACATGCTGAGAACGTTCTTCTAAACCATGTCCCAGACATAGTGGTATCTCATCTCAATGTGTTTTGATCTGTCATGAAACACTGGATTTTTCGGTGAGTTGTATACAACTTTGATTATCACAGTGAATGACTATGGGTTCAATCTCTGATCTGAACAAGTCTGAAAGTGGATTCCTAAGCCACACTGCTTCTCTGCTAGTAGTTCTTGCAACATTGTATTCTTCTTCTAAAATTTGGGCTATGGAGTCATGTTTTCGGCTGGACCAGGAAATCATTTATGAACCCAAACTAAAGAAATATCGAAAAGTGATCTTTCGATCCATTGTACTTCCCATCCAATCTGAATCTGTAAAAGCATGGAGAATTACACCTCCACTAGAAACATATCTTAGCATATGCTTCATAGTAACTATATGTAAATGTTCTGGTTCACACATGAACTGGCTAAGAACATTTACCGCATAACAGATGTCTGGTCTCGTATGTACAAGATAAATCAACGATCTGTTGATTATAAGGTGGGATCTGTGGCCCGATATCATATTTTCTTTAGATTAGATATCATTGGTGTGCTCATGGAGTTATAGTCCATCATGTCAAATCTAGAAAGAACATTAATAACATATTTACCTTGTGAGAGAAATATCTCTCCTAATTCCTGCCAAAAATCCAAGCTCAGAAGGTAATGTAAAAGATCCAAGTCTTTCATTCCAACTTCTGCGGAAGAGCTCCCTCTTAGTCTGAGCTATATATACAAAATTTCCTTTCCTGTAAGGAACAGATGAAGATTTTAGACAATCTTCATATAAGGATGAACCCAAGACTCTGTTAATACTTTCTTACTGAGCACTCAGATCTTGTTATAATCCATGAGATTCTTTCCCATGGATAGCCTCTTGTTTAACTTCACTATTTAAGAAGAAAAACTTAACATCTATCAGATGAAGTATCCAAAACAAAAATTGCAACAAAATATCCTGATGTAAGTAAGGATCTTGTCATAAATAATCCCTTCTTTCACAAGTCACAAATATACCCTCATTACAACCATTTGTTGGAGGCTTTATCTTATAATGCCATTGGAGGTTACCACTGATTTGTTACAAGGTTTTGAAACACTGACCATACATCATTCTTTTATATCACATCATCTTTCCACATTTCAAATGTGGAGGGTTCTGAATCAATCACAAGATTCAATTTATCTAGAGGGCCAGAGTACTTATTTGGATTCTGCTTTCTGTGAAAATGTCCCTAGGTGTTGAAGGATTTTCTGCTTCCTTTAGTATTTCTCGGCACCATGCTAGTTTCCTTTTAAAGTAACTAATAGTATTCCTAGATTCTACTAAGCTGCCAATTCTGTTGTAGGTCAAGGACTAACTCATATACAAGGACTGCTCCCTCTGAGTCTCATAAAATGTCTACCTTTCTATCATGTGCAAATTGGCTCCCTCTGAACCTATACAAACTTTTGACTTTGTTATGGTGTCATATCTTTTCAAGATGTCCTTGGTGCCAGTACAAGGTTCAATATGAAAAGATGAGTTAGACTTCTGAGTTCCTGTGCCAAAGATAATGGCTCAATTACAATGAAAAGAGATATCTGTAGGGTTCTTCAAAAAATACTCCAACTACTAGAATAAATTGTTGGACTCTTTAAACAAGGAAATAATCGAGGGTTATAAGTTGTCTTTCATATCAGAGATAAAAGACCAACAGATAGCTAAGTTTCCAACCAGGGAGAAAAATTTAGGTCACATTAAAAATAAGTAAGTGCTGAGATCACAGCTTCCTTGGTCATATACCAAGAACACACATGAGATTCTGACAGTATTCCATTGAGACATGGATACCTAAAGATGACAGGAAAGTAATCATACCTCTCGAAGACATACTTGTAATTTGCAGCCAGTTACCAACTCAAGTTGTCTAAGAAATCTTCTGTGCATGCAGATGTTTGAAAACAAAACTGTTAGTTTAAGTAAGTTCATATCCTTAAGAGAATATCCCATTGTCCCATGGATAAAACATTATTCATCCATATGCAATGAGTTAACAATATATCTTAAAGAAGGAGGCCAAAAACTACATTCTCCCAAATTATGTTCTTACAAAAGTCAGCCCTCACAAGGTTTCACCACTCAAAGTATTGTGATTAACTTCTATGTACTCCTTTACAGAACATAAGGATGCACAAGGTGCTGCAAAATTTCTTTACCAGTGATTCTGTTAAAGCCATTGTAACTTACCAAAGGCCTATTAAAAGAAAACTAAGAAAGTATCAATAACATTATAAAGGTTGATACCTATCTCTTGTGATATTCAAGATGATGGTTACAATCCTCTATCAGCCTAGCTTAGAAATAAGAAAGGGGTTACTGGAAGTAAAAGTTATCATTTAAAATTTCAGTCAATCCTCTTAACAAGGACACTCACCCAACTAGCATTGGTCACTCTACCAAAAATCCAAACTTGCATCTCACAAGTGTACAAGACAATAGACAAGATAGTCTTTCACTATCCACTCCATATCAATCAGTTCAAATAAAAGGTGTTAAGGATATCTTCTTGTCATGGAAGTAGCCTCGGCATGATGAGGTGAAAAAGGGATTTGATAAATGTAGAGGCAAAGATGATAGAACCCAAATAGAGAAGTACAATTTTGATAAAAGACAAATCAAGCTTATGAAAAGCTAAACATGTGTGTTATAGTGACATGCATCAAAAGTGACAACCTAGCAATGTGACAAGAATGTGCTCATAACTTGTTTTTCACTTTCCAACCTTTTGATCCAAATCAGAATGCACTTAAACTATCATGCTAAGTAAGTATGCACTTTTGATCATAGCCATGGCCATAGCCACAGTCATTCAAAACTTCTTTAAGATCTTATTTGCTAAAAGATGCAGAGATAACAACCTTAGAAAAAACTTTTCAAATTTGTTAGTGACTCAAAGGTTTATCTCTGCAGGAACAATTACCAAGGAGTATCATCTGCTGGCAAGGATATATGTGTTAGAAGAAGTCTCTAGAGAGATTGAACTTTCTTATGTTCAATTTGTTTTAGTCAAGACAATAATTTAGATTCCTTTCCAAAGCATAATGAGTGCTTAAATAATTTACTTTTCCCAAGAGGTTACAGGTCTAAAAGGACTGCTAAGGTGAGTGAAGGTATTTTCTCACCTTGTAGCTTATCAGGATGGAAACCCTGTTCCCTTTCTCAAATCTTTCGACCTGCAAAACAATTTCTTAGAGTAGGACCCACGTAGGCTCAAGTTTTCACACTTCTTGAGCTCCATCACTCCCTTAGCTCTGATACCATGTTATAAATTGAGAAGAAATTGCAGAACATAACTGTTTTTTTCAAATTTTTAGTTAGTAGAGCAACTATGTCTCATTCATAAAAGTAACTCTATACTACTAGAACAGAGAAAACAAACAGGTGTGCTCAGATCTAAGCTAGTTTAGATATAGCTAAAAGTAGATCTAGGATAATTAACAAAAAATTTCTTTCTGATCTAAACTAGAGAAGATATGGATCAGTATCTAAATCTAATCTATAATACTGATATAGATCAAATCTCAATAACAATATCTAGATCTGATAACCTATAACATTCAATGATGATACATAACTCTAGACACATCAAAACCCAAAACAAAATCCAGATCTGGTAAACTGAATAGACAACTTACCTTGCTTGAAGTCTTACCTCTGAAGGAGTCGTAGACACACACTAGAGATGCAATACCATTTGTAATTATGCTCAGACAAAATTTAGGATCATAGATCCACCATATAGGTTGGATCTTTTTCCAAGAGAAGAATAGACTTTCTTTCCACCAAGGAGAAAGAGCCACATAAACACCACACCAAAAAGTCTATGATTAAACCCTCAAACAAATAGAACTTTCTAGCAAGCAAGAACCCTTGTGCCAAGGGGTACAGCTATGATAAACAATCTATAGGTTGTGGCTCAAAAAGACAGGGATAGATCTGCTAGAGAGAGGGGCCATGACTCATTTGAGGAACAGATCTGAGGCAAAATAGGCCACGTCTTGCACAGTAAAGGTGATGGTAGCTTCTGGAGGGTTCTAGACTTGTTGTAGGAGAGAACAACAGACACACTCCTTAGCACACAACAATACACATCAGAATTTGTAGCAATGGATCCACACTAAGATGGTAACAACAGCTAGCCATAAACATTGGCTAGTAGGAGGGTCGAACCAACACAGGAAGGGGCCATAAGGTTGATATACCACAACAAGGGGCCATAAGGAGCCAATATTCTACAACATAAATCAACAAGGATGAGCCACCATAATGGGCCAAGCTACCACAACAGAAATCGACAAGGTCGAGCTAGCATAGAGGGCAAAGCTACCACAACAAAAATCAACAAGGCCGAGCCACCACAAATAGGAGCCATGAGGGTCCAATCTATCATAGCCACAAAGCATATAGTATCAAGGGGGCCGAGCTATCACACATAGAAAATATTCTCAAGGGGGATGAGCTGCCACACATAGCAAATAGTCTCAAGGGGGCTGAGCTGCCACACAAAATAATCTCCAACAATAGTGCAAAGAGGAGGCCGCAACAGATAGAAGAGATCCACTTACTTTAGCATAATAACACAATGGAATATATTAGAATGAGGAGGGGTAGATCTCCTTTTATAGTTTTGGTTAAGGGTTAGGCTAGGGGTAATAATAAAATGATAATTAAAAATTAACATATTCAATTAATATAAATATTAATTAAATATGTTATAAATTAAACATTTTAAATTAATAACCCCTAAATCCAAAATAAACAAAAACCCCAAATAAGCACAAGCAAGGGTGAGGAGGGTTTTGGAAAGGGTGACTGGGTGGAAATACTTGTCCATTCATTCTCAAAGTGACCCTATTTTATTTTATCATCACTGCATATGGGATACATCCCTCATGTGGGCATGTCCCCCTTCAGGGAGGGTCATACACCAATAAGATACCTAGATCAGGTTGCCCTAAAACATTTATGGGGTCTTATCCACCAAGGTACAAGACCAAGGATCAACCCATGCCCCAGGAATGGGTACCCTGGACCAAGTCCAGGGCCCCTAGACATATCTAGGGGTTTTAAATGCTTGGTCCCAGACCAAGAACCCTAGTCATATACTGGGGGCCCTCTCAGGGGTTTTTACTGCTTGGTCCTAGACCAAGAACCCCAAGAGTGCACTGGGGGCCCTAGATCTCAACTAGGGTCTTTTCCATCCTCCTAGAGACTGGCTCTTGTAGGTGCTTTAAATTTAACAAGGTCTGCTATGAACATCAAATTTTCCAAAAGCCTAAGGAGGAAAAACTTAAACACAAGATCCTCTTGGATTCAAATTTCAAGGAAGCTAAAAGAAATCATAACAATACTATAATCAAACATTTATCATAATATAGTTACAACAATCCATGTGAATCAATCAAACATGAACTCTCTCACTATCATAGGAAAATAAGATGGAGTAAGAAATATGACTTAGATTAACCAAGATGTCTCAAAAACAAATATTACAATAGTAGGGAGCCTAGCTCAACCATTCTACCTTAACAAAATATCAAAACTACCTATATATACTAAAATGCTACAACCACCAGGAATGTGATGAGATAACTTCCTTCAAATCCTTCAGTCGGTGCCCGCTCTATCAGGTTGTGCAGACCTCATTATGTCATATGTGAGCCAGGCATAGTTATGTGCTTGACAGGAGCAATTTCCAATAAGGAAGATTCAAATCGTAAGTGTGCCTTCATGGCTGCTCTTTGCAATGTTTTCCATTTATGGGATGAGACGAGGTCTCAAATGCTGCCCAAAATCTTAAATAACTATCTTCATTAGGATTAGGATTGGACCTGACACCCATAACTGTTCTCAGATGGTGCCAATGACTTTTATGAGTCCATCCTGACGCATCGAGGCCATGAATGGTCTTTTTCTTTGACCATTGCGAGCTTTACAGGTGGCAGTCTGATAGCATATGTGCGGGTGTGATGTGGAGCGAGGTGCTTGGTGAAAATTTGCATGGCCCAACGAGTGAGTGATGACCATGTGGAAGGAAGAGATTGGGGGAGTAGAGGCTGGGATGAGGTTGCGGTGGCAAGGGAAAGTGGAATGTGACTAGGACATTGTTAGGACCACACAATGCACCATTTTGCCTATACTTTTTGCCACTATTATACTCTTGATCACCTACATTTAGACTCATACTATCACTTTATCTGNAGACTCATACTATCACTTTGTCTGATCATCTCAAAGGTATACAACGTCCCTTCTCATTACTATACGTTTAATCTGTTTTACATGATATTTTACATCACTCTCATACTTAACTATTGATTAGAAATGCATAAGTGTCCAAAACTACAGATTAGCATTTGAGGCCCATTGCTGAAACACAGAACTGTCCAAGGTCATTGTTGCTGAAACACAGAACTGATGCTGAAACATGGAGCTACTATACAGTCTGAGGTCGCAGATGCTGAAACACGGAGCTGCCTTATAGTTTGAGGATGCGGATGCTGAAACACAGAGTCGTTACACAGTCCAGAGTCGCAGATGCTGAAACACGGAGCTGTTACACAGTCCAGAGTTGTAGATGCTGAGACACAGAGGAAACCGCCAGAACCGACGATGCTGAAACATAAGGAAGCCATCAAAGTCAGCGGTCAACACAGTCAGAGCGCAATTCACGTGGCTGAAACAGCCTGCGAATTGCGATGCTGAAACAACATCCGCAACAACGAGAAGAAGATGTTACACCAGCCGTAACAACAATACCTCATTCAGCTCCTGTAATAGCATTCAGTTGCGTGAGACTAGGACATCCTATGCTGGTTTAGAAAGAAGATCCGATTTAGGATAAGGCTCAGTTATGCATTGTAATTATTGTATCGAAGGGATCTCCTCTTTAAATCAGAGGAAATCACCATTCGAGGGATATCGAAGTTTGATGTATTGAAGCAACTCCAGAGAAGGGGACGTATTCCAAATTGTAATGTGATATTTGAACAGATGAATAGAAGACTGCTTTGAGTATCTCTTTCTAGCTTCCTCGTTTCAGGGGAATATTGTGAGAAGGAAGGGCCCACCTTCTTCACAAGATTCACCCATTAGTTAGAAGTGTGTTAGTACAATTTCTGTTTATGCTTTGTTTAACTGTCGTTTGCTGAAACACTGTTTTTTATAGATTCCGCTTTGCTGAAACACTACTGACTCTATCTTAGTTTATTGAATGGAATTTGTAATTCTTTTTATCAGCAATCTTGTGTGATGATTTTATGAGGTTAGCAGAGACTGGGTTAAGGGTTCCTGCTCAGACAGGAAGGAATCAAAACACCTTGTCTTCTGTAGATTTACTTTACTGCTGCAAGTGTGCTAGCCAGAGATTTGGTTAAGGGTTCCTGCTCAGACAGGAAGGAATCAAAACACCTTGTCTTCTGTAGATTTCCTTTACTGTTGCAAGTGTGCTAGCTAGATATTTCGTTAAGGGTTCCTGCTCAGACAGGAAGGAACCAAGACACCTTGTCTTCTGTAGATTTCATTTACTTCTGCCAGTGTGCTAGCCAGAGATTTGGATAAGGGTTCCTGCTCAGACAGGAAGGAATCAACCACCTTGTCTTCTGTAGATTTCCTTTACTGTTGCAAGTGTGTTTGCCAGAGATTTGGTTAAGGGTTCCTGCTCAGACAGGAAGGAACCAAAACACCTTGTCTTCTGTAGATTTCATTTACCTTTGCAAGTGTGATAGCCAGGGATTGGGTTAAGGGTTCCTGCTCAGAACGGAAGGAACCAAAACATCCTGTTCTCTGCAGACTTCCATTACTTCTGCAATTGTGCTAGCCAGAAACTGGGTTAAGGATCTCTGCTCAGAAAGGAAGAGATCAAGCTGCCCTGTTCTCTGTAAACCTCAACCTCACAAGTGTGCTAAAATAGAAATAAGGCTCAAGGCTCCTGCTTAGAAAGGAAGGAACTAGGTGGCTTTGTTCTCTGTTAGATAGAGTTAATTGTTTTCTGCATTACTGTTTCCATGAAAGAGTGTTAGTATTGAAGTCTTTGTTTGAGAGTAAGGGTCATGTTCTCTGATTACAAAATAGTTGTTCTTTCCCATTGCAAGTGTTATTTTAATGTAATCCAGGATTCTTAGATTAATCTTTAAAAGATATGCAATAGGGAAGATACTTTCCTGTGATTTAATTCAGAACTTCAGTTCATTCAAAGTGTGATTAGTATAAATTTCTTTACTACAACACTAAGTTTATTTTGGAATTGAGCATATATAGTGCGTGGATATATTTGAAATAAAAGACTTCCCTGGGTTGATAATTTATGTATCACTTGATTGTTTAAATCAATTAAGCAATTATAGTGACCAACATTTTGGCGCCGCTGCCGGGGAAGATAGCTATAGATTTCGAAAGCACTTGTGATTTATTTTCTTTAGATAAAAAGAATGCATGAAAGACCCCAAAGACACTAACCCTACAGGTGGAAAGGGAAAAGGAAAAGGAGGAAGAAAGACTTTCATTGACGAGATTGCATCCAAGTCTGAATCTGCTGCTCAACGACCAAACCTTCAAAAACAGAATTCCCAACCTTCATTTCGAGCAATTTTTGGAACAGGGAAGGAATTTTGGAGTCCGGAGATAGTCCAGAAGCCAGTAGGAGACATTGAGGACAGAGCAAGTGCAGCAGGAGAGCAGACAGAGGGAAACATGGATGAATACAATGAACAATTGCATCATGAAGAACAGGTAGATCCTGAAGGAGAGGTAAAAGATGAAAACTCTTTCTCTACACTAGGATTTCCTATTGGCGATCTCCCTAGAGGAGCAGCCCCCATGAAAAACATTCCACTCTCAGCATTGCCAAATTTTCATGGGTTATCTTCAGAGGATCCTGATGAATTTCTGTTTGAGTTTGATATACTATGTAGAAGTTATGATTAAGTTTCTAATGCTCAGAAACTGAAGTTATTTCCAGCAACACTAAAAGGGAATGCACTAAGATGGATTATGAGACTTGGAGGCCATGTGATCACAACCTGGGACCAGATGAAGCAGAAATTTCTAAACAAGTACCAGGACTACTGCAGAACGAGAGAAAAAAGGGAGGAGCTATTTA
>SNQJ01S0009805.1:182972-212703 GCA_010110895.2 Picea sitchensis
TATATACATGAGTATACATTTTGAGATCTATGTGGTGTTTGCATGTGTTTTGTTAATGTATTGATGATGTCTAATCTATATATGCTATGACAGGTTGTTGATATGTTTATGTATGTGTAGAGGTAGCTTGATGTGATATATGCTAGTCTAACACAATATTAGCTAGGGTATTTGTAATTTGATTCAATTGTCTTGGAATATGTGTAAATTTAATGGAATCAAAATGTCAAGATAAAAGTCTAACCTGGAGGTATTTGCAAAAGAGGCAAGGATCGCGTATGCGGTACACATTTTTGAGCTGGAGAATGACTAGTTGTGAATCGAGAAAGGCACTAAGGTGATGAATACTATGATGTTGGGCATCAACCAGGAGGCCAATGACGGGAGTGTATTTGGCTTGGTTGTTGGTTGCTAACCCCAAACATATGATGCTCGAATGGAGCATTTCATGTGAGGGGGTGTAGAGAGCCCAAGTGACCGAAGCGAGATTTTGTGTCCAACGGTTGGCACTGTCGCCATAACCGATGTGGTAGGCCGGTGGAGGAAGCATCTGTCAATAGCGCAAATGAGATTTTAGACGTGAGGGATGGAAGAAAGATTAAAAACACTAGAAAAGAAAGAACCTAAAGTAGAATGACTACATTTAAGCATAAAATTTCTTTAAGTACAACCCGTTGATAGGTTCTTTGAGAAAGAGACCTTCAGGAGAGGCCAGGATATATGAGCCTTTGGTGAGGCAATGTTGGATATTGTATGGGCCATGCCATAGTGACTCGAATTTTCCATGGCCAAAGGTATCATGAGCGATATCGTAAGATAGGACGAGGTCGCCTTCGCGAAATGAGCAAAGGTTGACATGTCGATCAAAGGTAGCCTTTGACCATTTTTTAGCTGCCTCATTATTCTGTAATGAAGATCGATGATCTTCATCCAGAGACACTAAGTTTAGCAAGCGCTGCTCCATTGGAGCAGTGTTGGGAAATAGCTCAATTGTGGTGCGTAAGGTGGGAATTTCGCACTTGATGGGAAGAGTGGCCTCAACCCCATGGACTAGATGAAATGGTGTAAAACCAGTAGTTGTTTCCACAACCATACGGTAAGCCCATAGCACATAAAATAACATATGATTCCAATTGGTTTTATGTTTATTAACCGTGCACTGTAACATGGTTTTGAGGACCTTGTTATCTACTTTGATCTGTCTGTTAGACTGGGGGTAATATGGTGAGGCAAACTCATGAGAGAATCCTAATTGAGATGAGAGTTCAACGAAGATCTCATTCTTGAAGTGTTTCCCGTGATCAGAAATGAGTTGGAGTGGTACTCCAAAGCGAGATATCACGTGGTTAATGAAAAAACGCGCTGCGGTGTCGACGGTGTTGTTGAAGGTGGGCATAGATTCTGCCCATTTGGTGAAGTAATTGACTGCGAAAACAATGTATTTGTGACCATTGATAGAGGGGGGATTACAATTCATGAAGTCGATGCCCCATTTACAAAAAGGGTCAGCAGTGATGACTGGATGAGGAAGAGCAGGGGGAGATCAGGATTTATTGGCGTAAAGCTGACATTGCTCACATCGTTTCATGGCATGAATGAAATCATGAAACAAGGTAGGCCAAAAGTAACCTGCTCGGATAATCTTATGAGCGGTGGATATTCCCGAAAGATGGCCCCCACATGCGTCGCTGTGGCAGTCATTCAAGACTCTATCGGCCTCGTCAATGGTCAGGCATCGATGAAGAATGGTGTCGACTCCCCACCGGTATAGGATGTCTCTGATGAGGAGGTAGCGGGGGCCCTGATGGCGAATATGATGATGATCATCTCATGAAAGGTGGTTACCGAAATTTTGAGTTCAGAGGTAAATGAGGAGGTTGTTGTACCAAGGATCATCCGAAGTGATGTAAAATAGGTTTTCGTCGGGAAAGTCGGTGTTGACGAGGGTACTGGAGGTGTCAGAGAGGAGGTTCATGAAAAGTTTGACGAGAACGAGGGCCTTCTTACTCTTGGGTGTTGAGAATTCTAAATCGTACTCCTGAAGGATAACAATCCATTGAGAAAATTTGTCGTTAATTTGCCAACGACTGAGCAAGTATTGCATAGGGTTGGAATCTACTACAACCTTGGTTGTGCGAAGCAAAATGTAGTGGTGTAGTTTCTGGACTGTGAGGACGACTGTAAGAGCAAGTTTATCTTTGTGTTTATACTTCAAGGGTGTCCCTGAGAGAAAGTAATAAATGACATGCTCACAATTGTCATCACCTAGCTGGACGAGAACTCCTGCTACTGACACAGCTGATGCTGATACATAGAGGATATAGTCGTGATTGTAGTCAGGTGCAGTAATTAAAGGGGCATTGGAGAGTGCCATTTTAAGATCGTCAAATGACTATTGGGCATGGTCATCCCAGTGAAATGGGATGTCATGATGTAGTAAGTGAAGGAAACCATGTTCACGTATGGTGTTGTCTAGGACAAATCGTCGTAGAAAGTTAGCTTTGCCTTGTAGGCTCTGAAGTTGACGTAAATTCCAGGGAGGTGGAATTTTGGTTATAGCTTGGACTTTGAGGGGGTCCACAGTAATATACCACTTTGGGAAATGATAAATCCGAGGAGGCACCCAATGGTGACACAAAAAACGCACTTGAGGGGATTCAAGCGGATGTTTTACTGACGACATTGTTGGAATATGATTCGCAAATCATCAAGATGTTGGGTGCATTTCTTGGATCGATCTGTGAGGTCATCCAAGTATGTGAGAATGATATGAGCCAGATCATGAAAGATGTATGTCATAGCCCGTTGGAAAGTTACACCAGCATTCTTTAAGACAAAAGGCATGACACAATATGAAAAAGTACCCCAAGGGGTAGTGAATGTGGTTTTATATTGATCGGTTGGGTGAATTTGAATATGATTATAACCAGAGAATCCGTCCATGAAGGATAGAGCCTTGTGGCCTGCATATTCATCGATAATTTGATCAATGAAAGGTGTGGGAAATTTGTCTTTGGGACATGCATGGTTGAGATTGAAAAAGTATGTGCAGATGCGGATAGTGCCCTTTTTTTTGTTAATGGGTATAGGGTTGGAAACCCATGATGTATAGGCGATGGGGTAAATGAACCCGACAATGTGTAATTTGTCAATTTCAGCTTTGATGGTCGCTGCTTTGGATGGGTGTAGCAGTCGTTGTTTTTGGCGAACTGGTGTAATGTTAGGCCAGGTGTCGATGCGATGTTCGACGATAGAGTGATCGAGGCCAGGAATTTTTGTGTATGACCAAGAAAAAATATCCTGATATTCCTGGAAGAGGGCTTTATAGGCGGTGATTTCCTGAGGAGTGCAAGAAGCTCCAATGGTGATTTCCTCGACAATGCCATCTTTTATGGAAATGTTGATTTTAATGGTTGGGGAAATGTTGGCCATGTTGCCTTCTTCAAAAGCATCAGGGGAAGGAATGGGGTTCTTGAACCAATTGATAGGCCTTGAGGGGATAAAATCCTTTGTTTCAACTACATAGATGGGGTGTTGGTTAGGAGGCATCGAGGCTTCCTGTGGAAAGAAGAGTGCGCGGTGGTGTAGCACATCCCAGGGGTAGTCCGGGTTGTTTAACTCTTCAAGTATTTCTTCGTTGTAGTGGAAGTGACAGGAATACAAGGGGTCATGAGGAGTGATATCAGTGATAGTGGTCATGTGGCTACCCCCTAATGATGAAGAAGCATGGGGGACAGTGCAAGGAGATGGTGATGGTTCACTCGGCATAAACCAGATGTTGAAGTACTGAGGAGTACCCATGGTAGTTGGGTGTAAAATGTCTGAGGGGAATGAGCGGGAGAGTTGGGGGGATTGGGGGGTGAATCCTTAGACAAGTCATCCAAGAACCATGGAGGCATTGGAAGGGCCTTGGGTTTGGGAGAAATGACATGCAAAACCTCTAGTGATGAGGTAAGGTCAACTATCGACTCCGTGAGTCGTTGAAGTAGGGTCAATTGGCATTGCCTGTATTCAATGATCATAGGACACTGGTATGTAAAATGATCTAATGAGTCACATAGAGAGCAAGGGTGTCTCATACGTTCATTGACTGAAGTGGTGACATAACAAATGTTAGTGATATTTGTTAAGGAGGACATAGCAGGACTGGGGTTGCTCTGGAAGCTTTGGCGTATTGCGGCTAATGTCTGCCGAAAGCATGGCAGTGTTGGGCAATGGTGGGTATAATGGCCATATTTTGAACATATAGCGCAAGAAAATTTGGTTTGCAACCCTTTACTACTAGAATGTGGGGTGGTAGTGGCAGTAATGGCTATTGTGGTGAGTATTGGGGGAGTTTGATTGAGTGGAATCAAATTCTGTAACTCTGGTAGAGATGGGCAGTTGTTGGTTTGGTGTCCCTCTTTCTCACATAGTGCACAAGGAGGTTGGATGCATGGAGGAAGTGGAGCTGTGGGCTCCTTGTTCTTTCTCCTACCCCCAGCTATGGTAGGGGGGTTAGTGAGTGGGGGTGTATAGGGTATGGTGGGAGTAAGTATGGGAATTGTCATGGGGATTCCTTTTGTTTGGGGGGGAAGGGATGGTTGAGGGACCATCTCTAGTGGGTGTAAATACCAAACTAGAATTGATAACACCATATTAGGTAGGGTAAGCATTGCGGCTACTTGGAAAGCTTCGATGCCCGATGGAGGGTAAAAGAAGTGAATTTGGGTGATGGCTTGGGGAACTGTCTCCCAAACTGGGATATGTCCTTGGGGAGAGGTGGAATCATGGACTGGTGGGGTCGACGAGTGCGTAGGAGGTTCTTGAGGGGGCAGTTATGTGACTAGTGGGAAGTCAGATATGATAGAAGCCTCTGTAGGAGGAAGGGTATCCTCTGTGTGAGTTACGTTAGATGATATGATGCATACTTGATTGGAAGGATGAAGGAGCGGTGGTGCTCCATGGTAAGTTCCTAACAATGTTGGATCTTTGAAAATTCTAGGACCCATATCGATGAATGGGTATGCGTCATGGCTCGTGTGGATGAGAGGAAGAATGTTATCGATGTTGACAGATGGGTTGGGCTCATAATGTGAGACTTGGTCAATAGTAATCATCTTCCCATTATGGGGGAACATCATTGTCCGAAAGATGGAAGAGGCCACTGCCTTCATAGCGTACATGTAGCTACGATTGAACAAGATATTATAATCGAGTGGGGCATCGATAACTTTGATGTCGATGAGAATAGTCTTGCCCCCGAGTTCGATGAGGACATTTTGTAAGAGCCCTTCAGGAGATGATGGTCGTCCGTCATAAGATCGTAAGGTGATGGAAGAGGGTATGAGTTCGGGGGAACCAAGTTTCTTCCATACAGTTTTGGACATAATGCATGTAGATGCACCTTCATCGATGATACACCGATGAACTATGATGTTCTGTATTTTTACTGGTATTTGAAAAGCGATCAAGGTGGGAAGGCGAGGTTCTCTACTGTCAAGATCAAAGGTAATGAGTCGGGTATCTGTGGGATCGACTATCCCCAAGGTGGAAAGTAATGATTTCCACCAAGTTGTACAAGTCTGGAGGACCTCCAAAATTGACATGGAAGCTAGGGATTGTGCTAAGTTGTCTACCAAACTATAGTTATGAGCTTCCCTAGCCTGTGGGTTGTGGACATTCCTGCACAATGGGATGCCAGGAATGCGAAGAAGTGGCTCGGCAGCAGGGCGAGGAATCACCAACGAGGGTCCCGTCGGTGCAAGTTTTGTCTCTGGAGGGATGGGAGGAGACTCAGTGGGTGCATGATATGATTACGTGTTTGCAAAAGGATTTCTTCCTCACTAGTGAGGAGGATCATGCGATCTGCTGGATTGTTTGGGTTGAGGTATTGTCCCACCTGAGGTGGGGGATGTTGTGTGTCATGTTGGGTGTTTATCACACCTTGATGTGGAATAGGGATGGGTTTTTGTAGTACAGTTGGGGGTGGTTTTTGTACATATTTTTGTGTGGCTTGTTGGGGGGCAGGTGGTGTTGGAGGGTCCTATGATTTCATTGATTCCCTCATCCATTGGAGATTAATAATTTGGGGGCAATGATGAGTGTAATAAGAATTTGGAACTCACCACAAAGGGCACAAAGATTTTGGTTTCACATTGACTGTTATTTTCCCTTGGCGCCCTATTATTATTTCCCCGAGGGTTTTGATTCCACTGGTTTTGGTTGCCCCTGATAGGTTGGTTGGTTTCACAGGGCTGATCCCATCTTGACCTAGGTTGTTGTTGTTGTTCCTCTTTTGTCCTTTCTTTGGTGTTGTTCAATGGATGGGTCAAATTTTCTGGCCATTTAGTTGTTTTAAATTTTGATATTGCTGAATGGAGAGGGTTGAACAAAATTCACTAACTGTAGGGATGTAAGGGGAGCCATGGGTTGTGGGGACTAGGAAATGGAAAGTAAGATTTTGTGGGGGTAACAATACGTAAGGTACATAGGAAGTCATCGTTCTTTCGCTAGTACTATAAGATAAAGTAGAAATTGCGAGCTCGTTTGTATTGGTGGATGTATTGTGGGTGTCAGTGATGGCCCACTGATGGGTGGAGAATAACAACATGGTATGGTTTGTTGATAAAAGGGGTGGGGGTAATAAAAGATGTAATGTCCCCACTTTGGGACATCATCCGAGAACGAATTTGTAATTGACCCGGAGTAGCAGTTGGATGCTAGAGAGAAAAGGGGGTGTTGAGAGGAATTGTGGGGTCCATGTGCATTGATGATCATACTACATCATTATGAGCCATTCCACACAGGTTAGCTTTGGTTTCGTTGCATTCCGGCGATTTCCATAATTTGACTATTTTTGAGCTATAAGTCAATGGAATTCACTGAAGAGCTCATTTGGGCACATTACTTGGAGAACCTCTCGGTGTAGCTCATTGGAATCAGAGGAAGCTTACTACAGGATGGGATGGCTAGAAGTGACTTTCGGTGGCAAGCTGGAGGGTGAGGAGAGCTTTCAAAAGGTAAAAGATTTGGTAATTAATTAGGTGATTTGGTAATTAATTAAATAATAAAATGAAAAGTCACTTTGGAGGGACAAGGTGAGCCAAAATTATAAAGGAAAGACAAGGGACTCTTCTCGACATTCATGTATGATCTTATTTTGGTCAGCTTCTAGCTAGTAGGAGCCCAATATTGGGGTGTTTGAGGGTTTTGACTTAACGAACCTTAGAGGACGATTCAATGGTGAAAATTCCACCCTCATTACAAGCTTGGTCCTGGAGATGCAATACTCTCCCACACCATTCTAGTTCTAGATCTACTTAGTTGTAGGAGGATTCTACATTAGTTTCATGTCTAGATAGAGAGAGGGATGCCACTAGTTGAGAAGTTCGACCAAGAGGGTTACTGCATGCTGGAAGATTGATTGTAGGAAATTGGTAGGAGCGGGTGAGATTCTAGCACCTTGGTTTTCATTGTAGGGCCATGGACATCATATCTAGTTCTTTCTAAAATTGATTTTATGGCTCAGATTATTTCTTGAGCGGTGGTGCGAATTGAAGAGAAGGAATGTGTTTTTGAGATCCAGATCTAGTCCGTTTCAAAGGGTTACCAGATCTGACCGAGACTTTACCCTAGTGACTTATGAGTGTCCAAATCTATATTTTTGGAGAGGTTTAGAGCATTTGGAGGTCTCCTTTAGCAAGGCCAAATTATCTAGGGTTTGAGTCATCAAGTGGGGCACTTCCATTCCGGTAGAGGATTTCATATCAAAGAGGTGAGAGGATCTTGGAGGGTCCAGTCCTGGAGTTTATTCTTACATGCGATCTATTCCCGGTTGGAACTTATTTATTAGGGGTGATTGGACACTTTTGGCGTAGGGACGAGTTATTGAGGGTTCAGCCTTCTATTCAGTGGCATTCTTGGTGGTTTGAGATATGCTTTTGGTGATCTTCATTTCTTATTCATCCTTTGAGGCATCTTTTGTATTAAGCGGGAGCATTTTGTAGCAACTCTTATCTATTGTTTATCTTCTTGCCCATCTGACAGAGCATTCCAGTCGACATCTTCATTATGAGTTTCTCTATTTTATGAATAAAAGAAGATTTGAGAGATGTTTTAGCTTGTTTATCTTATTGCATATGGTTGGTATACATGGTTATCTCACTACATTATTTGTTGCATACACACATATAAACACATCTAAAAGTGATCAACAAAGTGTTTGTGACCCTCTGGAAAAGTTTAAAATAGACACCAAAATAGTGATGATCCCCTTGCATAATGCTTGGGATCATTACGATTAGGTATCAATGCTTAGATTCCTGCCAACCAGTAGGGATTAGCAAAGTTACAATAAAATGGATATTATACTCCAAGGTGAGAATTGAGGAATATAAAACCATCGTCATTTAAAGGGCTCCCTTAACATTCCAATGGTTTCTATCCTATAAAATTCCTAGTTGGAACAAAAAGAAAGGTGCGAGATGGGCTCAAGTCAATTGAGGAAATTAGAGCAGCTTTTGGGTGGAATACCACGCCCACTAAGAGGAAAAAACAGAGAAATCCCACTAATAGGAGGCAGCTAGCGGTCCATCCACTTTCCTGGGAATATCTTCCTTCCATGTCCATTCCTGTCCATCCTTCCTTCCATTCTCCCTCCATCCATCCATCCGTCCAGCATCCATCAGTCCTTCATCCATCCGTCCATCCATCCATCCCGTCCGTCCCTGTCCATCCATCCACCATCCATCCAAAAGCCATCCAAAAGCCATCCATCCAAAAGCCATCCAAAAGCCATCCATCCAAAAGCCATCCAAAAGCCATCCATCCATCATCCATCCGTCCATCCATCCATCCATTCCGTTCCTCCTTCCTCCATTCCTCCATTCCTCCGTCCACCACTCCACTCGGTCCGGCGTCCATCTCCTCCTCCTTTCCTTCCTTCCATTTCCTCCCGTCCTCCAGCTCCTTCCTTTCCATCCTTCCATTCCTGTCCATCCGTCCATCCATTCCGTCCGGTCCATCCTTCCATCCATTTCTCAATCATCCGTCCATCCATCCATCCATCCTGTCCTTCCTTCCTCCATCCTGTCCTTCCTTCCGTCCATCTCCATTCCTCCATCCATTCCTCCATCCATTCCTCCATCCATTCCTCCATCCATTCCTCCATCCATTCCTCCATCCATTCCTCCATCCATTCCTCCATTCCATCCTTCCTTCATCCATCCTGTCCTCATCCATCGTTCCATCATCCATCCGTCCATCCTTCCATCCATCCATCCTCCATCCATTCCATCCGCTCCATTCCTCCTTTCATCCATCCATTCCATTCCGTCCGTCCTCCATTTCCATTCCATCCATTCCTTCATCCTTCCGTCCATCCATTCCATTCCTTCCTCCTTCCTTCCTTCCATCCTCATTCAATCCATTCCTCCGTCCGTCCGTCCGGTCTCCTCCATCCTTCCTTTCTCTCCTTCCTTCCTTCCATCCTTCCATCCATTCCATCCATTCCTCCTTCCTGAATATTCCCTGCCCCATCTATTGTTTATCTTCTTGGCCATCTATTAGGCATTCGGATCGACATGCAGAACTGTATGAAGTTTCTCTATTTTATGAGATAAAGAAGATTTGAGATGAACTTGGCTTGTCTATCTTATGCACATATGGTTGAGGTATGTTCATGGTTATCTCTTTCTATTGATATTTTTCTCATACACATATAAACACATCTAAAAGGTAGATCAACAAGTGTTTGTGAAATACCTCACTCAGAAAAAGTTTAAAATAGACACCAAAACAGTGATAATCCTTACATAATGGCTTGGGAACATTACAAAGTACCATATGTTGGCAGGTATTGATGTGTTCCATACATTAGTGGTGGTTGGGGTTGAGGAATGTGAAATTGTAGTGAGAACAATCAGTCCATATTTTGAGTGAGACATCCAAGGTTTGTCTTGTGAAATGGCACAAGTTTGATTAGGAAGTATTGTGTATAAGTACCATGATTGTGCATAGATGAGGTCATACTATTGAGCCTGCTTGATGGCTTCCTCTCAGTTGAGGGAAGGTGTGGCTACATCTTCTGGGAGACAAGTGATCTAAGAAGAGCAGTCAAGACGTTTGTTGCTTGGTAGTTTCGCTATACTCGTGAATGTGGCCAGCGATATGTGTGGCTGAGGTTTGTTGAAATTAGAGAGATGATTCCTAGACCATTGTCATGGTGGATTGGTAATTGGAGAAGGTCAAAAATTCTTTGGCAAAGGACTTAAAAAATGCATCAGGACCATGATTTTTCCTCTACATATCATTTGGCTAAGGGGCTAGTGAGTGTGCATTGAAAGAATAATTACAGTCGATGGAATCATCCATAATTCTATTGGAAGAGCACCATAGGGGAGGTGTGACATGGTTGTGGAATTCGTGCTTCCTCTCAAACTTGGGTATGTTTGAAGGGAGTTTGGTAGGAGATGAGCATTGAGTACGTGGGGTCATGCAATGTGGGATCATTGGTGAGTTTACTTAGATCGATTTATATTTGAGAGAGGCCAAATATGGCATCTTTAGTGGGGGTTTATCTCCATACATGGTGTGATTTTGTTGTAGACTGACCCTTGAGGGGGGCTAGGTGGGTTAGTACCACTTGAGGAAGTTGGTCCCTTTCATGTAAAGGAGGGAGTGAGTGGACGAATGACAGCAGGAAGTGGACCCAAGTAATGTAGAACCAAAGGAAAAAGTTGATCCTAAAATAGTAGCACTCCACGGGGAGTGTGTGAAGGTGGTGTGATGAGTGGGCAAGACGGACCTCCCCTAAGATGGGATGGAGGGTTTAGCAATTAATAGAGTGAGCGATGGGGGATTCTATGAGGTCCCCTATGATTAATATATGAGTGAATGTGCAAATGGTGGTGAGAGTAAAAAAATAAACAAGAGCCCTGTGGTGCAGAGCTTTGGAGCTACACACAATATATATGTCAAAATCAAAATGTAGTCCAGTGCATCATACATAAAATGTTTGAAAAAGCATATATTAATGTGGATAAGTGGGTTTTGTCCATATTGGGAATCAAAATAAAACAAATTCTTGTGTCCTAGAGGACGTAACTTCCTTCCTCTCAAATATACGGACCTTCCAATGGTACTCAAAGGTGGGGTGCAGGAAGTCCTTTGGAAGAGGAAACTAGTGAAGGATGAAATAGTGGGTTATAATGAGGGGTAAAGGAGGCATATCGAAGAGAGATGGTGATATTCCCTAATAGCCACACAAAATCCAATCAAAGGTGCAATTGCATCCCACAATTGCCACTTGGGTCAGATGTCCTAGAATTTGGTCACTAGGTACCTCGGTCAAAGTGTGACATTTAGATTTTGACCTGAAAGTAGGTCCACCAGGGATGGATCCCAGATCCCAAGAGGTGGAATGCCCTCAGCGGGGATGCCTGGAGACAATATACCCTCATAGTTTAGTGTATATATGTTTTCTATGTAGAGAAAACCATTTGTTGGATATGGGAAATTGAGAGCGATGTAAGGGAGGGGAGGGGCCAAATGAGCTCCCTTCATGTGGTTGTTGTTTAGTAAGGAATAACAAAGCTCATGGGTATGCAACAGAAACATTTATTTCTAGAAATTATTTTACACTTAACTAAATGAGATTATTTCTTATTATAAATTATTTACTCATATACAGAATTTGTCCTTTATGATTCATGCAGGTCTTGGTGATCAAAATGCATCTCGTTGACATCTTATCAAGTTGTATGGGCTAATGGATGGTGAAAGAACAATGAAAAGGTAAAGGGTTTTGATGTGTTTTAAAAGTAGGCTTTATACTAGTAAAGTTCACAATCCTCATGAATATGTAGATATTGTGCCATGCCAGGTCCATGTGGTGTTTTTGGTTTACTTGTAGATATTTTTAAATATAATTTTGGTTTTACTTGTAGTTTTTATAAAAGAAGTATAACTATTTTAGAGAACCCCCATATACAAAGTCTTTATCCATATCCTCATTGTGGAAAATAAATTAGAAAGATCCCTCACTTCATTCATTTCCCTTAATACTAGCTTACTTATTTGTATCCCTAGTCCAAATACTAGTTCTATTAAACAATGCATGAAGCTAATCCAATAATCTGAACCCCTCTAATCCCACATGTTGGTGCAAGTATTATAAGTCTCCAAGGACACTACTACAAAGTCTTATTCTTATAATAATGAATTCACATCCAAATCCTTGTACATAGAGAAATCCCTTGATGATCCTAGGGTACACCAATGTTGGACACTTCTCTAAACAAAATGGTCCTATTACAAACTCTATTGAAAATATCCCTCATTACTCATAGTGATGAATGAAATTTATTCCCCTCTGTAAGTCTCCTTTTTTCTCATAAGTCTCCTACATACTCTCTAAGTCTCTTACATCACTCTTCCCTCTTTCCTAGTCCTTCACTTCTTTTGGTGGGTTTTCAAGATTTCCCCATTAATGGTCACATTCCATAACTTGCAACTATGGAGCCCCTCCAATGGTGACATCATATCTTCCTTTGATCCCTCTCTCCTCCCACGGGTACCATTGGTATTTTCACCTCTACATTGAACTTAGATTTGATGCATGTAAAGCTCCTACGCTTGAATAAAATACCCCGTTGATGTATGTCACCTCTCATTTTTGCACTAAATATTGCCTTGAAAGGGGTATTTATGCATCAATGGGGTATTCGATATTATTTATACCTTGAAAATACCCCATTGATGCATGCCACTTCTCATTATTTCACTAAAAGGATAAGCCAACCATTAGGGAATCACTTTCCAAACCAACTTATGCTTCACTACTTCCCATGTTTTTGTATGGTGTTGGCTACAAAGAATTCCCTTGATGATCAATAAAATGCACATAGTTAGGAGAGTTTGCATATTAAGATTGTTCCAAATGCTTTTCTAAAGGGGTGCAAAAGTGATGTAGTTTCTCAAGAGACTTTTCAATGTTCATGACCTTTCACCAACTTGATGATTCATTTGGTGCATAAACCCTAAACCTATGTGCATGTAGATATGATTCCATTCATTTCCAATATTTGGGTACATAAAATAGATTCTATTGAATTATGTGGAATCATTTTCTCCTTTTAATTGGCCCATATAAAAGTTCACAAATCACTTCTCCAAGCATACATGGGATTTGATAGAGGTAACCTAACGTGAGGAATAATATACATGAGTGACACATAACACTTTAGTGCATATCATGGACAGTGGAGAGACATGCTTAAGAATCCACTTGTCAATTTTCATGGAAAATGTTTGAAAAAAAACATCTCATTGCTCCTTTGGAAATGCATGAAAGAAAGAGTGATTCCTATGAATTACAAAATTGGTTAGATTGTATCCAAGTCCATCATTGTTGCATGAACCACTTGAGGGTTTTCTTTTACTCATCCATACATAGTGTTTTGGCCATTGACAATTTGGACCCTTAATCTTCATAGAAAATTTGAAGTCAATCCAATGTATTAAGAAGGACACCTCCTCTTCTATTGATGCGAGGAAATGATCATTACAAAGTGCACATTGACTCGTTGGCCCGCCTTTCTATCAAGTAAAGGGAGGGAATTTAATAGCGTCACATGCCATTCTACTATGGAGGAAATAACTGAGTTCTTATGTTAACATAAGAAAAAAGTGCAAGTGCCTAGTGGTTTCCATGTCTAATTGGCCAAAGAGGCAAATTTATTCATATCTAGCATGGTTAATTGACAAGCAAACTATAAACTTGACAAAAAAAGTTTCATCAACCTTAATTAAAATAAGGCTTTTGTAAATGTATCCCATGAATTTATCCAATGCAATCTAGCTTGAATTTGTGCACCCAAGATTTGCAAGTTTATTTTACTTCCAAAAAAATCTCATCTTAAGCACTATGGCATAGCTATATTTATTAAAAGGGATAATCTCTATCAATTAAGATAGTGATTCCAATTCTTCTTTCACAACTTTTTCTTCATTCTTCTAACAATGACAAGTTTTTCCACAATAGCCCCCACACAAAAGTAGTGACCCAACTAATAGCATCCTCCCATCAAACTTCCCAAATTTTGAGGTCTGGGCATGAGGAGTGGGTTTCCAAACTCACATTTAGAGACTCAACACACATTTCCTACTTAACATGAGATACATAAAGCATTAAACTTATCTTCATGACTTTGATTTTTGCATCTCCCAAGAGATGGAAGAATGATATGTTGATGATCTAACATAGAAAGCAATCCTTGAACTTGCATGGATCTTCTCCTATTATAATCAGAGAAGAAAATGCATGTTTAGTAAGAACTTATTGGTATAGTCACTTCAACACTTTGTTACCTCTCTTATGAAAATTAGACCAAGTAAATCACAACCCAAGACAGTCTTGACAAAAAAGCGTTGGGGTCATACAACCTGACCTAACCTTTAGGCCATTCAAAACCATGTTCTCCCTCAAGGGTGTCTTAAAAAGTAGCAATCCCTCTTTATCTTCTTAACTCTCTACATTGTTAAAATCTTCACCCAACCATATGGTTTTGGGAGCTAATTGGCCAACCAATCCTACATGCCACTCTCTCATTTGAATCATTTGAGGCATATATGTTGAATAGTCCTAGGTCTTGTCCATTTTGAGGAAATGACGTCCAAACCAAGTAATGTGTTAGATCAATACCATGTACAATGGTTAGGTAAAAATACAAGGATATCAAGTTGGTTTCCTCTCTACCTTCAACATGGTTAGGTAAAATACAACAATTGGTTTCCTCTCTACCTTCAACATGGTTAGGTAAAAATACAACAATCAACCATATTAGCCAAAGAGTGACTTACAAAATTAAACCAACTACTTTAACTTCTTGCAAACATAAAACATCTAACTTGGAACAATTTCATGTGTTCGCCAAACCATGGATTTGTGGCAAGGACTATAAGGTCCTGAAGATTCCACGATACTATCTTCATTACAAACTTTCAACATGAAAATTCATAGCCTCATCATCTCTCAAGATCTCAAGGAAAGAAAAGTTTCAAGTGTTATGTTATCCAACTCCTTCATTGTATCAAAGGTTCAGCCATTGTGTATCATAAGAAATTTGCTTTGATTTCAAATGAAATTTCAATTTTCATTAGATTTAATATTGATGCATTACAATTCTTGGTATCCTTACTTATAATCCAACTTCATGATAACACATGCTTACAATATTTTCTTGGTTAATGCCTTGATTGTTTCTACGGGATATATATATTACAATATATTAGAATATTACAATGTAAAAGTAATTCCATATTACAATGTAATATGGCATTACCATATTACATTGTAATATGGCATACCATATTACAATGTAATATGGCATTACCATATTACATTGTAATATGGCATTACCATATTACATTGTAATATGGCATACCATATTACAATGTAATATGGTAATACCATATTTCATGTAATTTTTTTTTTTTAAACCTACAGTAATCGTCGCAATATCGATGGACTTTTGTCGGATTTTTTTTACCATAATCGTTGCTATAGCGACGAATTTTCGTCGCACTGTTCCACGAAGTTTTGTCGCATATACAACAAGTCTGTCATAAATATGGTTTTGAGAAAGAGCACTCGTCGATATTACTATGAAATTTCATCGCAAGTTGCGACGAAATTCCGTCGCACATTCAGTAGTTGCGTCGCAAGTTATTGGCTTGGCACATTTCTTCATTGGTATTGCGACGAAATTGCATCGTAATTGCAACGATGAAGAAGGTTAACCAATATTGAAGTTTCTGACACATGGCTAGCTAATTTTGTCTATGTTTCCATGCACACCTGGATCGTGGATATAGCGACAAAATTATTATGACAAAAAAAAAACTCAGCGTTCGTGGAAATTGCGACGGATAAGTGTGGCAATATCAATGAACAACCATCACAAATTTGGTCATATGTACTAGTTGAAGCTGAAGAGACTTGTAACTAGATTTTAGAGAATCCAAGAAAACTCCATAGGAAGTTACTAAAATTACTATAATTAAAGGAAGAGGCCCATTTTGAAGGGGTTCTTCAAGCATTGTAAATTCAGGAACTATTTTGTGAAGTACTACTGAGAATCCCTCAACGTCAATTTTGTTAGAGATAATTTCTATTGTTGATGACTATTTTGTTGTGAACTATTTCCAGTAGGTTGTTATGTTGTTTTTGTTTTTTGTAAGAATGTTGTTTTATTTATGGACTTTTCTTTTGTGAACATAAATTTTCATGCAGTTTGGTTTCTTCTCTCTTATTATCTATTATGATATGATGAGTAGTTTAGGCATGTGATTTTGTAGCTTGGAATAATATGGTTGTGTATTTGTATGCAAGTGTTATATAACTTTGTTTCTTTTTAACAACTACCTGTAATAAGTCTCCATAGGGATTAGTGGAACTTATGGCTACTCATTAGTTACTCTAGTCACTCCTAGCTAGGATATATTAGTTTGCATTTGAATTCTCCATTGGAATCATAACCATTCATTCAACCCCCAACCCAATAATGGCATATAGGATAGAATCTAGATGGGTCTCGTAACCCAAACAATTCATAGTCTAATTGGGACCGTGTACTAGTGAGTACCCATGTAATATACCTAGTATATTATATTTATTATTATTTAATAATATGGTATAGGTTTTTTATTATGTAAATAGGCATTATAATGTAAATGATAAGTCAATGATAAGTCATGACCTTTGGAAAGAACATGACTTATCATTCCCCATGTGTATTTATATACATGTATTGTATTTCATATGATGTAAAGTAAATATGTAAAATGAATAGTAAATAAAATATTACTTATGATGGAATTATGTGATGTTCTCATTGTTATAGCCCAAAATGCCACTGCTATGAATTTTTTACATTGGCCTTCTCATTTACACATTTTCCAACCACTTTTGTTGAGGTTCTTCTTAAAAAAATATTTTTGTATGGTGTACGTGCCCTGATACACATGCAGAATGCATACATACATGACCCAAATACCTAACAACCTGCGTGAATCCATGCTTTATGGAAGTGGTTTAGGACTAGATTCAGTCTCTTGGTAATTCTCCTTCTCTCTTGGTATGCTTTGAAAAGAGAAAAAATATAGTTTTTTTGTTGTTTTCATTTCACAAGCATATAAAAAAATTCAAAAATTGTAGTTAAGTGTAAAAATATTTCTCATCCTTTTGCCTTGTATTCATTTTGCTAAAAGAAAAAGAAGTTTCTTAACTGCATTTGCATGATATTTTTCATTTTTGTTTGGTTTTAGTAGCTTAGGTTGTGTTTATAAAAGAAAATAAGAACCCAATGTTCCTTGATACTTTCTTTCTGAAAAGGCTTGAGTGGTTGCATTTCAATGGAAATGAAAAAGCATTATAGGATAGGTTGTACATAGGATCTTGGTTTTATTTTTGAAAAGTTTGAATTTTAAGTGAAAAGAAGAAATCTTCATTTGTAGGATGTAGCTTGCTTTCATTTTCATCAAAATCACAATGTTCTAAAAAAATCTATAATTCTCCTCTTTTTCATCTCTAAAAGAACATCATGAGTTTCACCAATGCACCCATGAGTAATCAAGCCACTAAAATTAACGCTTAATTTTGAAATCAATTAGACTTTTTCATTTGTAGGGTACACCAACTAGGCTAGGATTTGGGGCCTTGGATTAGGTGTGGAGGAAAAAATATCGAAGGCCACCAAATAAACTTAAGAGTTTGACATAGGAAGTGTTAAAGTCTAGTATTGTAAAAGTTAGTCTGGACACCCCTCTAACACAGGGGATAAACATGAGGTCACTTGAGGAAAGGAATAGGAGATAACCGCTCCAAATCTGGACCAAGCATAGTGGGGATCATATTTGAGGGTCATTCTTTGGATTCCACTGAATGCATATAACTACAGATATTCGTGGACCTCAAGTCTGTTCAGGATCCTCAATCTTCTTCCGGACCATTTGTTTTTGATACCCTTGAAAGGATTTGGACATAATTATCCTAATCATACAATCTACCCAAATTTTGATTGTACCCTCCTGGTGACTGATTGTGAGATGGAAACCTAGTTTCATTTTATAGGTATTTACATAGGTGACTGCAGGGGGCATACCACAGTACCTAGGACAAATGTTGAACCACACTTTGCCTAGTATACTCGGAGGGTGTTTCCATGTTCGAGTTACACTTGTACCAGTAATTTTCTCTAGCGTTTGTTGGTGTAACTATTCTTCCTACCTTTATCGTGTTTGCATGATTTATCTTTGGGGAATTTTTATTGTGTGCTCTGTAATTCCCTCTATATTTTCCTTATATTATCGATTCATCATTTCACAAAGTGGAGGATCAACAACTCCATCATTCACACAAGATTCAAGGCCTCCCACTGATAACCGTGGAGCCACCCCCGCCCCTATTGAGGAGAAGGTTAGATCAGGAGGGTTCTTTCAAAACTAACGGGATGCAAGAAATTATGCTCGATCCAATTCCAAGAGAAGAGACTATCTCACTAGATGAAACTATCATTTCAAACCTCAAATTTGAAAGCTTTAGGCCCTAGAACTCTCCAATAACTAAACTCTTAGGGCCAATTATTTTCTAGATAGTCCATCCTGAAGTGACTAGTCTTGATCATCATCTTTTTAGGTAAGTTTCTATGGAAGAAAATGATGTTTCCTCTACAAGGATTCCTCATACTCTCATCCTGAAATTAGGTGGAGGGGGATCCATGTCCCCTCCCCCACCTCCCCCTACAAGGCATGCCTCTTGTTAGAAACCTGACACTTATATAAGTGGAACAATCTCTACTATGAATTCAAATATTGTTCATACGTTGACCATACATAACACATCTTCCGCTCCTTTCTCATATGGGATGTTGGGTTTAACACTCGTTTGAATTCAACCTACTCCACTTTACAGACTACTGGTATGGGGGAAGGGATTTCTAATACTCCCTTTCAATGATCCCCCAGGGGTGCCTCTGCTCCATACAATGTAGTCCCTTACAATGGGGGTCATATCCCCCCTCTGTTGCCCTTGCTTCGAGGTGATTTTCAGCAAACATCTGGTCCCAATGCCAGTTCTAGCTTGTTTAGTGGAGGGATTAAAAGGCCTCAGTCCTATATGACTATGGTTGGGTCAATTTCATTCTCTTTATTTGGTTCTTTTAGGAATAACTCCTTCTCTTCGTCAGTGTTTTCGTCATGGGGCAACCCATTTCTCAACCAACCCAACATTGTGAAAGGATTTGTACCTTCACAAGGAATGATGGAAATAACAACTTCATTTCAAGGTATTGGATATCCCATTCATGGTTCTATACCTATGAAAGTGATTTCGATCAGGGGAAACGCCTCCCATGTCTAGTGGAGCCTTGGGTAAGATTAAGTTCCTACACCACAGAGATCAACTGGGGGAAACCTCAACCAAGGATTTTGGAATACTTTGCAGGGGGAAATATCCACTCTAGGTATGTCATCTAACTATTAAAATTTGTCTACAATGTAGAATATTGCACAAGTCTCTTACATTGGAAAAGTAAAACCTGGTTTTTACCATAACCCTAGTCAGTAGGAAACATTTTCCTAGCAACCTGGTGCCAACTAATATCCAGGTTCATCTTTTCCTTTAACTTCGCCATAACTCAGGTTATCGTTTATGGAAACTCTTCATTTTCCAAACTTATCAAGGTTATTAATTGACCCTATTTGTCATAATCCATGTTGGCCTTCTATGCTGACTAAGTTTTCTTCAGATATTCCAAAATTTGAAGGCAATCCTGGCAAAGATCCGAGTGATTATGTTACAAATTTTCACTTGTGGTGCTCCTCCAATTCATTGAATGATGACTCTATTAAGCCATGATTGTTTCAATGCACTCTCATAGGGGCTAACACAAAGAGGTATATTGAGCTCGATATCTCGAAGTACTCTTACTTTAATGATGTGGCGATGGTTTTCTTGAACCATTTTTAGATACCATTGAGATAAAATATTGGCACTAAATTTCTTGCCAATTTTGAGAATACTAAGGCCGTCCATATCTCTGATCATATCTGGGAATGGTTTCGTCATAAGAGATTAATTAAATTAAAGGTCCCTCCTAATTTTTTTCTCAGTGGTTCCTGAAGTATTTGGTGCCTTGTTTTTCTAAAGACATCGCAACTTCTGATGTGTTTTCTAAGGAATAAGTTATAATGATGGCTCAATAGATGGAATTGATCTATTTGAAATCTACCATCTTTTACGAGATTCTTCCTGACCCATTGAGGTCAAAATTTTAATTGACCAAACCAAGGTATAGGCCTCATGTCAATGGTATTGTGGGATCAATACAAAACAAGCCCACAGATCATTTGTCCAACCAAATGCAATAATTTTCACTACAAAATATAGTGGCCAACCATAATTCTAGTACGGATACCCCTGCCACCCTCATGTTGGAAGTACATGTTGTGCAGATGACAGACCCTAAGGATAACCAAAAATCCGAGGGGAAAAGAAAGGGAAATGGAAATAAAGGTAAGTGGGGTAGTGATAAAAAGGTTAGTAACAATGTTAGTGAGGTAAAAAATGAAAAGAAGAAGGTTAAGTTCCTATGTAATATTTGCACAGATGAGAACCTGACTCATTAGTGCCCTCAGATTGAGGAAGCCTAGAATATTTCGACACAACAAAAACTTGTTGTTTTAACTAAACCTTTCCCTCAAGGGAACAATTTTACGTAGGCTTCCTGATCCACAAACATGCTTGGGGGAAATCATGGTGCCTTCAGACCTAATTCTAACACTGACTATGAAAATGTGTACATGATGAGAATGAAATCTCATCTTCATACCAGGGCCCATGATTACAAAGTGTCTAAATCTACTGATAAAGGAAAATAAGCTCCTGACCCATTGGCTCCTCTTCATATTGAGAAGAAAATGGGAGAAATAGTTACTCACATCCCCAAAGGTGAATTTAAGAAATATTCTCATAATCCAAATGCAAGGGCTTCCCAAAACTACTCTGTCATTGAATATATAGCAGAAACCCCCTGTGCAATGTCTGCTCTGAAGGTCCTCCATAATTTCCCCTCACAAAGAAAAGCGTTATTATCTTCTTTAGGTGTTGTTGAGCCAGATAACTCAGGATCTATCATTTTTTACCCTTCCAATGTTAAACCTCATTTTCCTTACCATGTCACCTTCCAAATATTAGTGGTTTATTCCACAAAATCATTGACAAAAAATATTTTTCTCACGGTGGTAGACGAGGGTGAATGAACTTGCGTTATGTCATTGGAATTTTGTAAGGCTATTGGTCATCCTGAGTTGTCTCTATCTCCTACATTTTTAACTTCATTTGGTGGTCATTATTTTCGACTACATGGCATAATCCCCTCCTTCCCTGTGTAGTTGGAGGGAAAACCTATGTGTGTCGAGGTCAAAGTAGTCAATGCACCTCTTAACTACAACCTTTTTTTGGGTCGAAGTTGGATTTATGCAATGACAACTATATTATCCTTCGTCTTTCGAGTACTACGCTTTCCTCATGAAGGTAGGATAGCAACCATTGATCAATTTTCCTTCTCTCTCCATGACCATTCATCAGGGGCATCCATAGTCCTGATGATTGATAACCCTCAACAAGGTAATGCAAACTTAGGTGTTGGACTATTTCTATCCTTGATGGGCACTTTTGAATTTCCATCACCTTCGATTGATATTAAGTTTATTTTGGTTGTCCCTGATCATCCTAAGGTTGTGATTTTCTAAGTGACTTCATTTAGAACGACTTATTTCAATGAAATGTGGACTTTCCCTTCCCTTTTGGCTTCGATGGAAGGGATAGGGAATCTTGGCTTGACTATGCTCTAATCCATAGTTTATTTCACATACATTATTGTTCAACAAACCTCAACCAACTTTGATCTAGCTCCCCCTCAAGATCTAGATCCTATTCTAGAGCATATTTTGGTTCAAGATTCTCTTACTTTGCACAATCCTTTGGACTTGGTCTTTCCTTCTGAAGAGGTGATTTTAGAGGAAATGATGAGTCCATAGAGACCTTGGGATGATATTTATCATATATCATAATTTTTATCTGAGCTTAGGAGAGTGGAAGTAGGAGATTGTACTTCAACAATGAATGGAGGTTTCACTCACCATGTTAACCCTTTGACAATGCATAAAATATATGTCGAAGGAAATATGGAGAATATAAATGAGATGATTCCAATTTATATCTCCAAAACCCCTTTCTTCATCGAAAACATCTTCATCTGAGAAGATTGTTCCCCCAAGGAGATCCAAGTGTATACTGTGTTATTTAATTAATTTCACGACATGTTTTCCTGTTCTTATGAGGAAATGGCAGGCATTGACCCTCATATTATTGATCATGAAATTAGAACCTATCTTGATGATGATATAGTTCGGTGGAAGATTCAACCGGTCAACCCTTGAAAGGAAGCGACCATTAAATTTGAGGTAGAGAAATTGATTAAGGATGGTTTCATCTACCTAGTTCAATTAACATAATGGGTGTCAAACCATGTTCCTGTCAATACAAAGCAAAGTACAATTTGAGTGTGCTTGGATTTCCACGATCTAAACAAGGCATGCCCGAAAGATAACTTCCCTACCCCATTCATTGATCATATTATTGATGAATGTGTGGGTTGTGAATTTTTTTCCTTTATGGACGATTTCTCAGGGTACAATCAAATTCATATCAAACCTAAGGATCAACATAAGAATTCTTTTATATGTCCTTGAGGTACTTTTCCATATAATAAAATTCCTTTTGGCCTAAAAAATGTTGGAGCTACTTTCCAGTGGGCCATGTTGTTCGCCTTTCATGACCTCAAACATATATCTAAAGCATATATTGATGATATTGCATCATGTTCTCACAAGAGAACTGATCATCCCTCTCACCTTCGACTTATTTTTGAGAGGTGTCACTACTACCAGATTCACTTGAATCCAAACAAGTGTAGTTTTGGTGTTACATCGGGATGTTTATTGATATTTATCATGTCCAACAAAGTGATCATGGTCGATCCTCTTAATGTTGAGGTAATAGTTCAATTTCCTCCCCCACGCACAGTTCCTTAGCTTCAAATCCACCAAGGGAAAGATAACTTCTTACGATGATTTATTGCTAACTATGCCAAAATCACTAAGGTGTTCATGCATCATTTGAAGAAAGGGGTCCCATTATTTTGTGATGAAAAGGATCAACGCTCTTTTCAAGCATCGAAAAGTTCCTTTATGTCTGCCCCTCTGCTCAACCCTCCTGATTATGGAAAATATTTATTTTTATATTTAGCTGCAATAAAATCCACCATCGGTATGGTCCTGGTTTAGGAAGATGACATGCTCCAACAACACGTTATCTACTACCTTAGTTGAGGCTTATTTGGACCAGAACTCAACTATACCCATGTTGAGAAACTGGATTTGGAATCTATTCATGCCATCCAAATGTTTTTTCATTATATTATACTCTATAAGACCACTGTTATGGTCATTGTTAATCCTTTTTAGTATGTGTTGAGATGATAGGTCATTGGCGGGAAGATTAGTTGATGGATTGCTATTCTTCAAGAATTCTATTTGGATTTTGTTTCGGTAAAGTCTAAGAAATATTTTTTCTTTGCAAAGTTAATATTGGAACTTCCGATTGAGAGTGGAAAAGATTCGCCTGAGGAGTCGTTGATCAATGAGGATATCTTCCTTATTGTGTCTTATGACCCACCTGTGTATCTTCAGAATCTGAAGTGTCCCTCCTCTACTTCTCTTGATGAGCATCGATGGATACACCATCAAGCATGAAATTATCTTATCATCGATGACACTTTGTATTGTCAAGGATTCGACTTCGTTCTCCATCATTGTTTGACTCATGAGGAAGCAAATATTGTGATAAATTATTTCCACACTAGAGCATTTGGTAGTCACCTATCTGGGTTGGATACCACACAAAAAATACTTCGTGCTAGATAATTCCAGCCCTCATTATTCAAATATTGTATAGAGGCGGTTAAGAAGTGTCACCCATGTCATATTTTCTCTTGGAATATGCAGGCACACCCTACTCCTATGTTTCCTATTATTGTTGTTGGCCCCTTCACTAAGTGGGAAATTGATTTCACCACATGCCACACAAATTTTTCTATGGGGCAGTGTTATATCATTGTGGCAGTAGATTACTTCACCAAGTGGGTAGAATATGCCAAATTTAGCAATGACGGGGAAATGACAACACTCTTCATTTTCAACCAAATCATTTCTAGGTTTGGTATACCTAAAGATAGTGCCACTGACTAGGGTAGTCACTTTCAAAAGAATATGATGACAGATTTAATGTCAAAGCTATAGTTCCAACAATAAAATTTGTCACCCTATTATCCACAAGAGAATGGTCAAGTGGAGGTTTTCAATAAGTCTCTTAAGGCCATTCTCCAACGAAAAATCAATTCAACCAAGTCGAATTGGAATTTTATTTTATAATTAGCACTTTTGGCATATCGAACTTTCTCCAAGACTACTATAGGTTTCTCTCCTTTCTAACTTGTTTATGGGATGGAGGAAGTCTTTCCTATAGAGTGTCAGATTCCTTCTCTTGAGTCGGAATTGGAACTACTGCCCAACATAAGTGTGCTTGAATAATGTCTTGTCTATCTCGTGCAGCTTGATAAATAGTGTTGGGATGTAGCCTTGGCTAATGAGGCTCATAAATGTCGCATCAAGTGTCAATACGATCGATTGGTTCTCTCTAGAGTTTTCTCCAAAGGCGATCTTTTCTTGGTCCATGATCAAGATAAAGATCCCTTGGGGACATGCAAGTTTAAACCCATGTGGTACATAATGTTTATTATAAAGAAATTTTTGGGAAAAGGCACTTATGAATTGGTTGACTTTGAAGGAAATGGGTTTCCTGGGCCCATAAATGGGATTTATCTAAAGAGGTATTATGATTAGGTTGGTTACCTGAGTGTGACTTCTTGTAAATATTGTATATATTTATCTATATATTTTAATATATTTTTGTCTTATGGAAATGTAGTTTACTGTGTTTCTACATTGTGGCAGATGTTAAGAGAATCCAAAGTTTATGTCGGGTCCACAGATAGTGCCAACCGACACACTTGGATGCTTTCTTCTGTAGCTTGGGTAATATTCATGCCCACTGGTCAGCTGGTATCTTCTGGAGGTTATTTTCTAGGATAAGCAACCAATAATGTTGTCGAGTATAGTGTTGTAATATTGTTTCTACATGACACTTTGTCATATGGTATTTCTCACCTTTAGGTTCATCTAGATGCTCAACTTGTAGTATCACATTTAAATGGAGTGTACCACATCCACGATCCCACCCTGCATTGGTGATTCCTTAGGGTACACATATTGGAACGTTATTTCGATTATATTACATATATTCATCTTCCTAGGTGCTCTAATAAATTAACTAATACATTGACAAATCATGTTTTAGATTGGCATCTTTCACATTTATAAATATAAAAGAATACATGTACACACACATGTACATATATTGGTACAAAATTCATTTAATCCATAAAGAAAAAAGATAATATATATAATGTGTCCAAAAATGGTGTCATAGTACAAAATATGGGTAGTAAGCCTAAAAATTATCAATTATATGTCATCGGGATTAATCCCTCAATAAATAAGAGAAATACAAAAATGGATGCCCTGACATGCATGTTGTCCAGTACTAATATAATATCTAGGCCTATTGGCCCTACTATAATGAACTACGGTGTTGGCCAGACGTCAGAACAACTGGACCCATTTCCTGGGTACTCCTACTACATGATGTTGCATAGATGGTCGTAGATGCTCGATATTTTCCATGGGCACGCTACATGTGAGGGTTTTCAAGTTCTTCTCTACCCTCCCTAGTACTCTCTCGACCTCTGCTGATGATGGCCCTACCTATGTTGTGGCTGCTCCTAGCTAGGTTTTCTCTCTAGGATGATGCTTATTCTGAGGGAAGTCTGCTGACCACACTATTCCAACACCTATATATAATAGGTTTTTGAGTCAGTACTATGACATTACCCCCCAAAAAAAAATTCTCATAATAAAAAAAAAATAAAAAAAATGATAGTATGTACCTATCTCACCACGTGTTGTGCCAGGGGGCATGGGAATGTTGGGGTCTCTTGACAACCTAATCCCCACATATGGATAATCCTCGATGGTGGGAATTTGTTGTTTCCACCAGTCGTAGAACTTGTCATCATATGAATCATGTTCCCTCTTTCTCCCTAGAGAGGCATCAAGGTGGCCCATTTACACAGTGTTGGAATGGAGTCTATGTGACCTCGCACACTCTCCTTCAGGCTCATGCCTAATACTCTTTCAAAAAATAATGCACATAGTATTGTCATGAATCTGAATTTTTTCTTCTTCCTCAACTTACAATCTATCAGTTGTGTCTTCATGTAGTTGAGCATGGTAGTTCTCCAATCAATTATCATTGGTTGCAGACACTGCACTACACATTGCATATGAGATCGAGATGCCTGATGAATATATTAAAAGATAAATAAAATTGCAAGATGAGAAGAGAGGTACTTCGTTGGTCCAAGAACGAATTGTTTTCATCCACCGTTTCTCTCCAAATGTGATATTGAAGAAAGAGGTTTTTACTATTTTTGGGTATTTTCAAACTGCAATGGTGAAAATGACCCCTTTCACCTCTATTTATAGACTTTTTGACCCTTTCTTGACCTAGTTTTCCCCTAAAATCTTCCCTATTGTTTGTTCGATGGATGTTTTGGTTCCTCTTGGTGATCTTTTGGTTGTTTAAATATCTTATATGATTTGGATTCAATATTTTTTAAATGTATGGGTACTACTTATATCATCCTTTTACGAAGTTTTGTTTTCACCATTTTCATATAGGGTAGGTTTATACCACCTTGCATTTTTCATTTTATTGACGATTTTCACTTTTCCATAGGGTTGATCCCACCGAAGTGAGACACAAAACCTTCCACGTTGCTTTAGAAGTGTCGTAATTAGGTGGTATAACCTTCCTCTCCATGGATTCCCTAGGTAGATCCTTTTGTTGCATTCTAGAATCCATGATGTGATTCTTTTGTAGGCTTGGGAGTCCCTTTTAGTCCCACCATGACTTTGGTTTTACGCCCCATTCTTCTTCTCAAATTTTGTTTCCGACCTCAACCCGTGTGACTTCCCTAGAGCATAGTGTTTCTTCTTTCAATCTCACTTAAACCATGAAAGTGACATTTTCCGAGAGACTATTTATCCTTTTTGGCCTTGCTTAGTTTACATACAAAAAGGATCCCCCTTGGAGTCTCCTTTAAGCTCTTTTCAAACTCCCTAAAATCGAAAATATTGTCAAGTGATCTTGTTTCCCTTCACACTCATCAAAGTGAAATTTGAAGGAACATATGTCTGACACTAGTTTACCCCTTTTTTGGTCTGGATGGATAATTGACGAAAAAGGTATTCCCTAGGAGCTACGATTCGCTAGGATATTATTCTTAGGTATAAATTTACCCCTTTTTTCAGGCATGTGGGACTAAATTTACAAAAAAAGGGGCATTTTCCTTGGTTTTCGTCTATATTTGTTTTGGGCCTTGGAGATTATTTACAAAAGAGGAAACCCCTTGAAGTCTTCTTTAAGCCCTTTTCAAGATCCCTAAACAGGAAAATATCGTTGAGAGACCTTGTTTATTTCACACTCGTTAACTAGTTCAGAAAGAACATCTATTTGGTATAAGTTTAACCCTTTTTGTGGCCAATATATTACTTAGGAAAAAGGAATACTTTGGGGGATATGTCCCTCTAGAAGATTTTTCCCAGGTTTTAGTTTATCCCTTTTTCGGTCCTGGGGAACTAAACTTACGAAAATGAAACTATAGTCCTCCTTGGTATAAGTTTAAACCTTTTATGGACCTCGGAGACTTAACTTATGAAAAATGTGCACCTCAAGAGATTCGTCTCATTGGGAGAGTATTACCAAGTATTATTTTATTCCTTTTCAGGCTTGGGGATCTAAATGTACAAAAAATAACACTTTGGAGTCTTCTTTTAATGTTTTTTCAGACTCTCTAAAAGTGAAAAACCACTAAGCTTACCTTCTTTGTGCTCGTAAAAATTTTCATTGAAGGAATCTCGTTGTGTCAATATGTAATCACATTGCATGTCACACTCTTGCATCTTTGGCCTAAATAAGACTCCATTTTGTTCTTGCTATACTTTTAGAGCATTCCTTAGGTATAGGCCTTGTAGCATTTTTTCCTTTGTGATCTGACACCTTTATCCAGGGAGGATTTTCTCGAGTGTCCCTATCCCACACCTGTGTCCTTGCACTGAACATAAGTATGTTTCATGCACATGGAACTAATTTTCTTTCCCATGACATGTGTTCCTCCTTTGTAACATAACATTATTTTATTGTTTTTCAATATCGTTAAATATATGCAAAAGACAAAAGAAATATATATTCCAAAAAAGAGGGGACGGGAAAAATTCTCTTTTACTGGCAACAATCTAGTCACTCTTGGACAAAGCACATCCTTCAACTTGTTCTTCAAGCATTGGGCTTTAGTATAACCTTACGAAGTTGTTATCGTTACATAGAGTTGTGTCCTCCTCCATTTGGTTACTCTTTCAAACATATGGAGAGTTTGTGCTGCCTCTTGTGCCATAGACATATGTCAATAACATGTTGCCTGATTATTTTCATATGTCATGTTGTTGTCTAAGGGAAAGTGTTACAACCTGATTCAACCATTCTGTGATAAGTCTCTTGACCTTCATGAGTCAGCCATCTCGAGTATCCTATCAAGTCCACATTTAGAATCATTGAAGTCTTGTGCCTGATGTTCGATATCCTCCAGTCCTTCTACGAAAGCTTGTTGAATACCTCAAGGTAGTGAGTCTTACACTCCTATTATACTCCTACCTGAGTTTTGAATATCTTGAAGATATTTCTCAAGTCATGAAGCTATCATCTCCAACTATAGGCATTGATGCCTCTTGAAGATTCATATGACATTGTATTTATATATCTTCTGATGATTTTGATATGTAGATCCACTGTGTATTATTCACAGCTACAACTTCTAGTGGCATACATATTAGTCATGTCACCATGATTACTCTATATGACATGGATTTGTAGTATACTTGATTGGAAACCATGCTTAGTTTGTCTCAAGCATGGGTATGCCCACCTTAGTGACTATTATTATTATTTTTCAGATGACATGCTCACAAATTCTCGTCTGGGATCACTTGACTGGATGCCTTCCCACTTTACCAAAGATGTTGTAATGTATTTTGACAATCTGTTTCTCTTCTAACCTCACACATTAGGGTGGCATATATAATAGCCCAAAATGCCACTGCGATGCATTTTTGACATTGGCCTACTCATTTACACATTTACCAACCACTTTTATTGAGGTTCCTCTTAAAAAAACATATTTTTGTATGGTGTACGTGCCCTGATACACATGCATAGCACATACATAGATGACTTGAATAACTAACAACTTGCATGTACTCTTAAAAGTTGCAAAAGATAAACAATTACATGCTTTCTAGTTGAGTTTATGAGATATTTTGGGTTTCACAACCATTTTTCCTCATGTATCCCTTCTGACAATCGAATAACCATCATTTCTACATATAAAAATTT
>SNQJ01S0009805.1:212729-239618 GCA_010110895.2 Picea sitchensis
GTCATTTGGATATATGAAAGAAGAGGCAAGTGAACTTTGCCAAAATTTCTCCCTTTCATTCCAAGAATTTTCATCATGTTCTGAGCTTTCATCCTCGACAATCCCAATCATTCATCCTCCTTATACAATCCATCGATCTCCTTCTATTGACAAATTGGTTGTGAGGATATCACTTTGGGATTGGTGCACTTGGAGTCTAATTAGAGGAACCCAGGAGAGGTTCGTGGAAAGACGTCGAAAAAATTAAGGTTGTATCTTATCATATTGTTTTCAATAAAAGATAAATTTATTTTCCCAAATCTATGTGTCTTCATGTTTATATTGTGGGACACACCAACCACACTGAGAGGCAGGGGGTGAATCAGTGTACAAATATTTTTCCTCCTTTTCAAAACACCTTAGTTATCAATCACCATTTACTCACCATTCATTACTTTCATTTATAACAAGTTGTATGTAAACATATATCAACGACAAATATCATCAATAATCCATCACCATAAAGAACACAAACAACACAAGATGTATGTACAATTTTCTTTTATATTAGAGACTACAATCCTTGGGAGTTTATTAGAAACAACTTAATAGAGAAATAACTCTACAAGAGAACCATCTCTCAATGTAAGACTTAGCCTGAAAAACACAACACCAACTGAGAAGAGGAATAAATCCTCAACAGATAAAAATATGTCAATAGGTACTTGACCTATCAGTAGTGCAACATGCATATGTACATTCCCTATCAATAGTACAACCCACGTATGTATGTGTCTTATCTTTACTACAACCTATGTATGGCTTCTAAAGAACTAGGGTTTTCTCTCTCCTTGAAAACTCATATCCTATGTAGCCTCTGTCACACTTGTTCCTTTCACTATCTAATTTGTACCATAACCAATAAAAAACACATCTATGTTTTCCAACAACCTATGCATGCTCCTCAACCATACACCATACAATATGAATGTCCCTCAACCATGTACACGTAACCATAAGATGTATACTATGAAAACCTGCTATAGTGGCAAAACCCCCCTACAGACTGCACTAGAGTTCTAAAGTGCAGGTAGAGCTAACCATCTAAATTCTCCTACTTTTAACAACTATCTCGACAAGTCCCCACATTCATGTATAAAGTACAAAATATAGGGATCTGGTAGTCCTAACTTAAACTTTGCATCTGGTGTCGAGTCCAATGTGTTTGGTCGCTTCTCAACTGCAAATATCCTCCCATGACTGACCTATATTCACCAAAAGACAAACAAGAAACTATGAACATGCATTATATATCATAACTAAATGTAAATCAACCATACAAATTAAACACATCATATGGTAGGACGACAAAAGTACTTCTTTATATTAATCTCACAAAGTCACTTACAAAACGAGATCGGTGACTGCTCCTCGAACCCGGTCTTGGGATCCTCTTCACCAAGCTCCAACTGCTTCCACATATCCTTCTTCTCTCACACTTCTCTCTAGAGAATGGACATAGGCTTATGGATGAGGAAAAAGGGAAAGAATAGGGAATTCTGGCTCAAAACTCACAACGTGGTTGCAAATTCTTGGGGCAAGGGGGGATTATGAAATGGGTAGAGTTTCACTGTTTTCATGTTTTTTCTTGGAATGGGACCCCAACACCTTATTTTATATGCCAAAAAGATAGTTATTTGGTTGGGTGACGGACTATGGGCGGTGAATTGGTTAGGAAAATACCCAAAAGGCTGTATTCCCTTGACACTTTTTATTTTTTGAAACTTTTTTGGGTACACGTGGGCTATAATGGTGCAAATAGCATACATATGTAGGCAGTAGTGATGAATCTAGAGTACATACATGAGCAGTAGTGGTGTAGGGTGCGTACATATTCAAAAATTTGGTTTTTAAGAAGAGCTATTCAATATTGGCTTGGAAAAAATAGTAAGTAAGATGGCCTACTGCTAGGTATGCATGTTTGCTGAAAATTAGGGTTATAATAGATGCCCCCTAATGTGTGAGGTCAGAAGAGCATCTGATGTCTAAAATACATTACAAATATTTTCCAACATACGAAGTGAGTGAGCCCGGGACTAGAGTTTGGGAGGTGCCATATGCAAAATAACAATTGTCTGACCGAGGTGGGCATACCCATGCTCAGGATGAAATAAATCATGGCTGCCAATCAAATACACTACAGATCCATGTCATATAAATATATAAAGTGTAGCCGCGAGAAGTATCAAGTGGATCTACATCTCAAAATCAAAAGATATACATGAATATTATCCATCTTCAAGAAGCTAATGATGCCTGATGGCTAGAGATGAGGCCTTTAGAGATCGAGAAACAACTTCAATATCTTCAAAACTTGGGTATGATTGTAATGTGAGTGTACATCCTCACTACCTAGAGGTATTCAATGGATTTTTGGGGAACATACAAGAGGATCTCAGTAATAAGGCAGATAACTTCATTGATTTTGAACAAAGACTTTGATTGGACTTTTGGGATGGCTGGGCATGAGGACAAGAGAAACAATGCAGAAAGGCAAACTCAAGTTGGGTAAAAATTCTCTTGGACAATATCACGATGAATGATGAGACTCATGCAGCATGACATTGACATAAGGTCATGATGCAGGAGGCAACACAAACTCTCCATATGTTTGGAAGAATAACCAAACCAAGGAGGACACAACTCTATGTTACGAGAACAAATTCCTAAGGTCATATTAAATCCTAGGGATTGAAAAACAAACGAAAGGATGTGCTTTGTCCAAGGGTGACTCATTATGCTTCCATAAAAAGAAAATACTTTTCCCATCCTCTTTTTGGGGTATATTTGTTTTTTGTTTTTCTTTTTCAATATTTTGAAAGCTTGAAAAAGAATAAAATAATTCTACGTTACAAAGGAGGAACAAGTGTCGCAATAATACTAGTTCCAAGTGCAAGGAACACACTAATGCTCATAGAAAGGATACATGTGGAGGAAAAGGACACTTGGGAAAATTACTTCATGGGTCAAGGTGTCAAGACGTAGAGGTAAAGTGCTACAAGGCTTGTGTGTAAGGCATGCTTCACAGGTTTAGTTGAGAGAAACATGGAGCCGGCATTAGGCCAAAGATGTAGGAATGCAAATGCGATTAACAGGACACAATGATAAAGTCCTTCAATGTAATTTTAAATGATCCCATAAAAGGTAAGCTCAGTGGTTTTTCATTTTTAGAGAGTCTGAAAAAGTGAAAAAGAAGACTCCATTGGGGTACCTTTTTCGAAGATAGTCTAGTCGGTTTGAAAAAGGGATAAATTAGCATTGAAAAATATGTCTATTCAAAACGATTTTAACGAGTGTGACATAGACAAGATCACTCAACAATTTTTTCAATTTTAAGGAGTCTGAAAAGAGATTAACTATGGACTCACTGCCTTTTTCTAGATTCAGTCTCCTTAGCCTGAAAAAGGTGAAATTTACTGAGGAGAACTCTCCCGGAGAGACGAATCTCTTGAGGTGTACCTTTTTCCTCCTTAATCTACAGGCTGAAAAAGGGATAAATGCATGCCAATAGATGTTTTTCTGAACCAATTAACGAGTGTGAAAGAACAAGGTCACTCGACAATCTTTTCAATTTTAAGGAGTCTAAAAAAACTATGGACTATGTAATGGATGTTCTTCCAGACCGGTTTAACGAGTGTGAAGAAACAAGCTCACTTGGAGATCTTTTCACTTTTAGGGAGTCTGAAAAGAGCTTAACTATGGACTCCATGGGGGTTCCTTTTTCGTAAATTTAGTCCCTAAGGCCCAAAAAGGGTTAAACATGTACCTAAGAATACTCTTCTAGCGAACCGAAATTCCTAGAGTATACCTTTGTTCTTACAATTGACCATCCAGACTGAAAAAGGGGTAAAATACCATTGGAAAAACGTGACTTCAAATTTTAGTTTGGCGAGCGTGAAGGGAAACAAGATCACTCGACAATATTTTCATGTTTAGAGGGTCTGAAAAGGGATTAAAACAAGACTCGTTTGTTTTTTGGGAGTCCCGAGGGTGAAGCCAGGAGTGATAATATATCAGACATGTGAAGGCTCAAACTCATAATCAAGACAAGACTAAAAGGACTCCCAAGCCTATATTCATTAGCGACGACATGGATACCAAAATGCAACCAGGATCTACCTAGGGAATCCATGTGAGGGTAGGATCTACCACTAAATTACAACACTTCTAGAGTAGCACTGATGGTTTTGTGTCACTATTGGGTAGGGTCGATCCTATGGTAAAGCAAAAAATACAACTAGGTGCAACAAGTGAAGGTGGAATCCTAACTTAAATGCACAAAATTGGAAACAAAACTTTTCAACAAAGGACCTTAAAAGTAACCCAACTCCCAAAAATTTCCTCGAACCAAAAGTAAAGTATATTGTAACATCCAATGAGAATCTCAAGAACCATGTTACATGATTTTCAAGCCAAAACAAACGACAACGGGGGTAAAAAAATGAAAAAAAGGCCAAAAAAGTCTATAAATAGAAGTTGGCAGCTCATTATCACCATTTCAAATTGAGAATTGAACAAAATGCCAAAAAAAATCCTTTGTTAAAGAAGTTGATTCCAAGAGCTTCAGTGGATGAAACAAACTTCTGCTTGGACCAAGTAAGTACAAACTAGTCCCTCCTACATTTCCAATATTTCTTTTTTTTTGGAGGGGCACACACCTTTAAAAATGTTGGCCCTATGTGTACATAGGTTGTCCAATCATAGCTCGCGTATGCACATGGACATAGAAAAATCTAGCTAGGTACATATGTGACTGTCCCCAATACAACTCGCGTACATCCTCAAACATATGAAAAAATTAAAAATGCATCATTTGACTCTCCTTTGAACTTGTCATTTTGCAGAATGTATGTCCATTGGAGAGAGAGAGAGAGGGCATGAGGACATTGATTCAATGGTCAAGTAAGACCTTACTATTGTTGTCACATTAAAACAATGCGGGTTGTGGAAATTCTTTCAATGTCCACTCATGCAGGCACAACCCAGGCTACTAAACACCTTGGTGGATTACTGACACCCAGATGTAGAGGCTTTTATGCTTCAGGGGAAGTTGTTGAATCCAAAAACTAAGGAAATTTACTTCCTGACTAGCCTCTCAAGGAGAGGTGAACCAGTCAACCTTCATTCTTTTCCTCCTGGGCTTCACAACATTTCCGAATTGATCAGGAAATCACTACGAGGTTGGAACAAATAAAGTGGATTCCCAGGTACTGATCCAAAAAATCACCAACCTATCACTAAAAGTGATAGTTTTACTTATTGGGAGGATCATTGGATCTGCATCTTTACATCAGGCCTCCCAAGTGCATATGCATTGTGTAGTACATTGCTTAAATGCACAAGTGTTTGATTGGAGTACAACCATGCTAGAGTGCATGAAGAGATAGCTCACAAAGTGTCATGGGTGGGACAATAAGAACTTCAGGTTCATGAATGTTCTTTGATCTTTCTTCTTCAAGAGGGTACCCAGTCTTAGTCCCCGTGAGACAATATGGGGGCACCTGGCCTCCTTCCTAGTAGTGTGTAGGTGGGCATCATTGTTGCCATGATAGGGGGGAGGGAGGACTATCGAGGCCTTCGATGATACATATTTTGAATAGTGGTCTCGACAGATTTTGGCTATAGAGGACTACCCCTATGTCGGGATCAACCTCTCTAGATATCCTGACATGCCCATACCTCCTGGAGCAGAGCAAGGAGAATTAGGTACATTTTGATTTTTAAAAGTTTTTTTAATTTTTGATTTCTTTTTTATATATATCATTTTTTATGTGTACCAGATCACCTTAAAACTATGTATCTGTTATGTACATATGTGGGACCAGTGCATCTAGTTGAGTTTGCATTGATCAAGCACCATCCACGACCAGAGGTAGCAGCAGCATCGACCATCGGACCAACAGTAGCAGTGGGAGTACCTCCAGCTGGAGAGGGTGAGAGAGTTCTGAGATGAGTGGAGTTGAACCTGAACACACTCACCCGTACTATGCTTATGGCCGAGATCAAGGATCTCCCACCATCTATGCAGCCTCATGTTGTTGGGGTGCCACAGACCTAGGTCCAGCTATTTCAATGTTTTGAAAATGTTGTAGTCCACTATGGCAGGGCCAACAAGCCTCGTGCTTAGCTTAGGGTGGACCATTTATGTGCAAATGGCACTTTTTGTATATATTTTTAGGGCATAAGCCTCACATTATATACTAGACTTGTTATTTTTTGNGTTACATTTATTTGCAAATGTATTTATATGTGTATGTGTGTGCTCTTTATTACGTGTGTGCAATATGACAAACTAATACTTGATTAGCTAGAGTATCTGTCATTTGATTCAATCTCCTAGGAACATGGATATATGTAATATAATCAAAACAACATTATAAGAGGTGTACCATAAGGTATCATCGATGTAGAGTAGAATCGTAAACTCGGTAAACCCCATTTAACTGGGACACAACCAATTATGCATCTAAGTAGATTTAGAGGTAAGAGATACCATGTGACAAGGCATCATGAAGCAACTATATTACTTCACTGTATTCAACGACATTGTTTGTGGCATCATCTAAACATATACCTCCAGAAGACAACAATTGGCCCTGGGGTGTGAAGATTACCCAAGCTATGGAAGCAAGCCTCTCAGTGTGTCGACTAGCACCATCTGCAAATCCAATGAAAATGTTTGATTCACTTGACATTTTCCAAAGTGAAAAAGTTGATGTCAGAAACGACACGTCCATAAAACAAAAGACAAAAGCTAAAATGTATAAGAACTATACATATATACAAGAAGTCACCTAAGGTGACCCACCTATGAGTAATATTGTTTGAGGTAGAGCCCATTTCTAGGCTATGCTAAATCTTTCCCTTCAAAGTCATACAGATGATAAGTGTCCTTCTTTAATACCTCCTTGACAATGAACGATCTAAACCACATGGGTTTGAACTTGCCTACCCCCAGGGGATCCTTATCTTGGTCATAGACTAGGACAAGGTCACCTTCGGAGAAAATCCAAGGACGAACAAACTGATCATACTAACACTTGAATATTTGCTTGTGAGCCTCATTAGCCAAGGTTGAATCATGTCATTAATCATCGATTTGTTCGAGATATAATAAGCGTTCCTCAAGCGATGAAGTGTCTGGAAATAACTATATTGCCAACTTAAGAGATGGGATCTGGAATTCTATAGGAAAGACTGCTTCCAACCTATAAACAAGTTGAAAAGGTGAGAAACTAGTGGCAGTATTTACAGAGGTTCGATAGGCCCACAATGTCGAGTATAACATCAAATTCCAATTTGACTTGGCCAAATTTATCGTTCGCTATAGAATGGCCTTCAGTGACTTATTCACAACTTCCAGCTGACCATTCACTTGTGGGTAATATGGTAATGAGTGTTCTTTTCTCAACCCTAGATTTGAATTTAACTCATACATCATTTTATTCTGAAAGTGACTGCCATGGTTGGTGACAATCTCCTTCGGGATGCCGAACCTTGCTCTTATTTGATTAAATAAGAAGAGAGTTGTTGTCTCTCCATCATTCTTGAACATTGGCATAGCTTCGACCCACTTGGTGAAGTAGTCTACTGCTACGAGGATATAATGGTGCCCCTTGGATGAGGGGGGGTGACATGCAGTATAATCAATCCCCCACTTGGTGAAGGGGACAACTATGATGATGGGAAACATGGAAGAAGGATGTGCCCTCATCGTCCATAAGAATATTTGACATGGGCGACACTTCTTGACCGATTCAATGCAATCTTTGATTAATGTCGACCAATAGTAACTGGCTCATAGAATCTTTTGGGTTGTTTACAACCCAGACAAATGATCACCACATGATCTAGTGTGGAAGTCGTTAAGCATGAGTTATTCTTATTCATGGGTGAGACATCGACAAAGGATGAAATCTATACCTCGACGATACAAAGTGTCTTTGAGAATAAGATAGTTTTTTTCCTGATGGTGTATACATCGACGCTCATCACGAGAAGCAGAGGCGGGGCACTTCAAGTCTAGATATATACTAGTATATCTCCATACTAGGGATCCGAAGATGTGATAAAAAACATATCTCCCTTAATAGGAGACTCTTCAGGTATAACATCACCTGACTCGACTGGAAGTTTTGAGATGAGTTCCACAAAGACCAATGACTTTTTGGATTTTTCCGAAACAAAATCCAAGTCAAATTCCTAGAGGATAACTATCCATCTACTGATATTTCCACTGATTAAGCGTCATGTCAACACATATTGGAATGGATTCACAACAACAATGACTGTGGTCTTGAGAAACAAGATATAGTGACGAAACCGTTGGACAGCATGCACTGCTGCCAACGCAAGTTTTTCAACATGGGAGTAGTTGAGTTCTGGTCCAACCAGGCCTCATATCAGGTAGTAAATCACATTCTCTTCAAGCAAATCATCTCTTGAACCAATACCATGACGAAGGTCGACTCTACAGCGATCAAGTACAATAAGAAATATTTATTATAATTGGGTGGCTGAAGCATGGGGGCAGACATGAGGGCTTGTTTGAATGCTTCAAAAGAGTGTTGAGCAGCTTCATCCCAATGGAAAGGAACATCCTTCTTTAGTAAACGCATGAAACCTTTTGTGATCTTGGCATAGTTTGTGATGAAACACCGTAAAAAGTTCGTTTTTCCCTGTAAACTCTAAAGCTGAGGGGCTGTGCACGAGGGAGGAAAATGAAATATCAAATCAACCTTTAGAGGATCGACCATGATCCCTATTTTTAAAACTATGAAACCTAGCAGACAACCTAATGTCATGAAAAAACAACATTTGTTTGGATTCAAGCGAATCTGATAATAGCGACATTGCTCAAAGATAAGTCGGAGGTGTGTGGGATGATCATCTCTCTTAGGATATCATGACACTAAATCATTGAGATAAGCCTCAACTAGGTGTTTGAGATCGTGGAAAGAAAAAAACATGGCCCGCTGAAAAGTGGCTCTAGCATTCATTAGGACAAAAGGTATCTTCCAATAAGAAAATGTACCCCATGGATAGATAAAATTTGTTTTATGTTGGTCCTTGGGTTTGATCTGTATCTTATTATATCCCGAGAAACCATCCATGAAATAAAAGGCCTTGCAACCTACACATTCATCGACAATCTATTCAATAAATGGGTTAGGGAAATTATCCCTTGGACAGGCCTTGTTCAAATCATGGAAGTCTGTACATACCCGAATCGCACCTTGCTTTTTGTTGACTAGAATGGGATTCGACACCCATTGAGTCAATTGGACGAGGTAGATGAAACCAAATTTGAGTAGTTTCTCTAGTTCAGCCTTAATAGCTATTGCTTTTTGAGGATTAACCCAATGAAGCTTATTTCATACTGACTTGTTGTTGGGGTAAGTTGTAATCTCATGTTCAACAATTCTTGGATCAATTCCTGGCATTTCATCTTAATAATAGAAAAAAACGTCACAAAATTATTTAAATAAATATGTATAGATCTAAATCTCCTCAGGGGAACAATCTTCTCTGACAAACACATTCTCCACGATGTCAGGGATTCTGGAGACATCAATAGGTATTGTTTTAGCAATGGTTTCCATATTACCCTTGGCATAAAATGTGTTTGTTGCCAGAGGATTGATAGGACAAGACCTATCTCTAGTCATAGTCAACACAAATTCTCCTGCCTCTATTCTTCCTAACTCTGGGAGAAAATATGATCTATGATGGAGATCATCCCAGGGTCTTTATGGACTAGTCAATGCCTCTAAAATCACCTCGTCAGAGGGAAATACCAAGTTTAAGGAATCAGTAGTGGCAAGGTAACCTTGAGCCCAGGCAGGCTCTAGAAATGGATCTAACTCCGGTGCAGGAGTCATATCGGAGTTGGCTGAATCTTGATGGAATATAGAGTATGCAACTTTTTCCACGAACAAGGGCATGGACATGCCGTAGTGCCCTGTCCCTTCCATAATGGCTAATGCAGAAGGAAGAATCCATAGATCATTAAAGTAAGTCGTGCAGAATGACGACACTGAAAAGATTTCAACCTTAGGCTAGTCAGGGACAACCAATATAATTTTAACATCGTAGGAAGGAGGCGAGTAATCAAAAGTACCCATGAAAGGTGGGCACAAACCAACCACCACATTGACGACACCGAGCTGTGGGTTATCAATCATCGAGACTGTGGATGCCCTCGATGAAGGCTCAGGTCTGGAGAAGGACAATTGATGAATGGTTATGATTCAACCCTCATGTGGAAACAACAAGACCTGAAAAACTGTAGCAACCATTGCATGCATGTCATATTTCCAACTCCTTCCTAATAGGAGGTTGTAGTCGAGAGGCGCATCGACCACTTCAACTTCGATGCACACAGTCTTCCCTCCTAACTACACGAGGAAAGAAGGAATGATTCTATGTGGTCTGAAAGAACGATCATCGAAAGCTGTAAGAATATTAGTTGAAGGAGACAGAATGGGTTGGTCAATTTCCTTCCAACACACCAATGACATAATGCATGTCGAGGCACCCTCATCAACCACCATACGAAAAATATTCTGAGTAGACGATTTCGTGGGGTGAGCCACTACTATTTGAAATGCAACGTGGTATGGGAGACGAGGGTTCAAGTCGGTTGTATCATGCATGATAGTTCCCTGATTACATGTCTCAGCGGATCCTAAGGAAGCTAGCAGAGCCTTTCTCTATGAAGGGAAACTCTAGAGGACTGCCAAAGTAGATATCGCAAAGGGGTTTGTGATAAATCCTCCACCACAGAGTAGTTATGGGTGGCCCTCACATTTGGATTATGTGAAGACTTCTTGAATACCCCTTTCAAGATGTGCTTCATTGTTTCACCCATTGTTCACTCGATCTGGAGAGGAACAAATGGGTTTTCATCTTCCTTACCCTTTTCGGTAGTACTTGGCACTCCATAATTATGTTCCCTAGTAGATATATGCGCTTCACCTTTCAACATATAGACATTCAAAGTCGAGGGATTACTAGATGACAAAGGGGGTCCCTGACTGTCACCATCTGTATTTGTAGAGGCTTCAGTTAAATTTTTCCCATGAGGAAATTGGTTCGTTAACACTACAAACTGTTGTTGCGCTAATAACATTTGGGCCTCCAAGAGTCGAGGGCACATGTGAGTTGGGTGTTACTCCTTGTAAAGGTTGCATAGATACTTTGACTTATTTCTCTCTGTGTTTCCCCTGCCAGCATTATTGGTGGGTTTCTTATCCCCCTTACCCTTCTTTTGTTGTTTTTTCTTCCCTTTGGCCTACTGGTTGGCCTTTGGGTTCATCGATTGCACGTTGTGTACATCCGATGTCTGAGCAGGGGGAGTAGTTGAAGTAGGAGATGGGTTGGCCACTATCTATTGTATCGACAATTATTGAAATTGGCTTGACAACGGATCAGTGGGATTTGATTGTTTTGAACCAACAATGTCATCAACATGTGGTCTAGACTTGTGTCTAGTCTTATCAAGAATAGACCGTGGGGCATTTGGAAAAACTTCGTAAAGAAAACTAGACTGAGAGTAAATTATCTCTAGATGTTTAGCTCTCATTATCGCTTCTTCCTCTGAAAATACCCCCAACTTTGCTACATCCTTGGATAGTTGGGGTACCAAATACTTAAGGAACCATTCCAACAAGAAGGCTAGTGGAACTGGTACGTTAATTAAACTCTTCTCGTGCCACCATTCTCAAATGTGATAAGATATATGGTTAGCTTTTGTCTGCTCAAAGTTGGTGAGTAGTTCTATTTTGGCATCGTATCTCATAGGTAATTGAAAATGGTTTAATAAAACCATTGCCAATTTGTCAAAAGTAGAGTATCCCGAGCGGTCAAGCTCAATGTGCCATTTCATGGCACTCCCGATAAGAGTGTGTTGAAACAAATGCGACTGGATGGAGACATCTCTCAAAGAGTTGGACGAGCACCATAGGTGAAATGTGGTGACATGATTGCCTGGATATTCATTAGGCTTACCTTCAAACTTTGGAATGTCCGAGGTAAACTTGGTCGACATAGCAGGCCAATGTGGATTGTGACAGATTGGGTCATTCAATAATCTTGACAAGTTTGGCAATTGCAAAGTTTCTAGAAAAGGTAGCTTAGGTTATTGAGTATGTACAAGAGGATAGGATCCTAGGATTTTGCTGGCACCAGGTTTCTAGGAAATTTTAGGTTTTTGTCTTGGTTTCTAGTAAAAACCATGGCCTAGGCCGACATTCAGATGCTACGCTTGTTGAGAGTTCATTGAATGACTCTCGTAGTAGGTCATCGGATGCTGCGCTTGTTGAGAGGTGGTCAAGACCATAGTGGCCTGGACCTGTGAAGGTGAGTTAGGAGGTGGAACACCCCAAGTTGTGGCAGTCGTAGAGGGAGTATGAGGACTCCCTGATGAAGTAGCAACATTTTCTTCCATTGTTTCTTGTGAGATTATCTGAGGCTTGTGATGTGTTACCCTTGGAGGGGAAATCTGTATCTTAAGTGGTGTTGACAAGTCAGTGATCAGATAGTTATACAGGCCAAGAGCTTCCACTCGAAGATCATCAATAGTTGGTCCCTCTGGAAACAAATGTTCTCCTATCAAAGATGGCTCGGGTATAGCTTCATGTGCCCCAGTCTCCTCAAATGAATTTTCCTGGTCAAGTCTTCGACTTCGCAGTGGCGGTAGTGCCTCCAAGTTAACTGGTGGTAGGCACAAAATCCTTCGCGATCGATGGAGCTCTTGATCTTCCATTGTTTGATAATATCAATGACACACTAAGGATTTCTAACGTATAAGACCAAAACATGCACTAGACAAAGTTCCCATGAGATGCAGCAAAAAAACCACTATTACTAGTTAGAAGAATAGTTACAACAACCAACACTAGAGCAACTTACCAGTGCAAGTGAAACTCGAGCATGGAAGCACCCTCTGGGTATTATCTACAAAGCGTGGCCTGACGTATGCCCTAGGTACCATGGTATACCCCTGCAGTCACCTATGTAATTTCCTGAAATCAAAGGCAGCTAGGTTTCTAGCTCGTGAACAACTACCAGGCGAGTATAGTCAATAGTTGGGTGGACTGTAATGAGTAGGGTATCAAGCTCGAATCCTATCAAGGGTATCAAAAGAAAGTGTTTCGAAAGATGATTGAGGACCTCAAATGGATTCGAGACCCATGAAGCTCCATGGAAAATGCGATCAACGTAATCCCAAGATAAGTCCTCTATATGCATTCCTCCGCTATGATTGGTCCATCTTTGGAGGGGTTATCTCCACTACCTTTCCACACGCGACCTCGTATTTATCCCCTTTGTTAGAGGTGGGTCCCGGATAGCTTCCACGTTACTGAACTTATTCACTCCCTAGCACAGACTCCTATGTTTGTTTTATATCCTTGAAGAGTTTCCTCTCCAACCTAAATCAAGGCTCTAGCCTAATCTAGTTAATGGACCCTACAAACACAAAGTCTGATTAATTTTAATTCAGAGTTAATTTTAAGTGGTTTATCTTAATTCAAAGGAATGGAAACGAAATTGATGGTGTTTGTAAAGATATGAAAGAGAAGAACAAATGCTAGAAAAAAAAATACTTCTTTTTCAACAAACAAAGATTTGCAAATTGAACACTCTTTAACCAACTTTTCTAACTAACTTTTCTCTCTAAGATATTTTAAAAGAAAAAATCAAAACTAAATTTCTCTCGACTACGATCTACTTAAAGTCCTAAGTATTCAGTAAAGAACTTAAGAAATCACTCTTCTTCCTGAAAAAACAACTAACCTAACTACTTAACCAAACAAGAAACTAAACAACTTCTTTTTTTTATATGCTCCAAAATAAGAAACTTGAAAATGAAATCTCTTCTTTTCTTCTAAATAAAGTAAAAAGGAAAAAGTGAAGACAAGACGAGACCAAAAAAACAAATTCTTGTCTACCTCGGCTCCCAGAGAGTTACTGACAATACTAAACAAGTTAATCAGAAAAACTCACAAAACTTGTCTCAAACCCGAATCAAGAAAACAAGAAATATTGATAAAGAAAAAGCTAATTGTTGTCAGACCTAGGCCAAAGACTACAAGAAACAGAGACCAGGGATAAATCAAGAAAAACCCTTAAGAAATATAGCTTCATTCAGGGAAGAGGATGATTGCCTCTTCTTTAAAAAATAGTTTCTTGACACAAGCACGCAATTGATACTTCAACAGCCTGCGTATGTACGTGGGTTGTCCAAATATAGGGAACATATGTATGCATGCAGACCCACTGCAGGCCATGCACACCTCTGTGACTTCTCTAAAAAGAAAAATTAACAGTCAAACACAGGCAGGGAGTATTGGTATGGAAAAAAAAAATCCCTTAAAGACACATACTTAGATGCTTGTACACATATATTAGATTCTTTAGGCCGACCAGATATGGGGGGTTGATAGCCGTATCAGACTAGTATGGCTTAGGATCCATTTTTTCCCCCACGATGATAGTTTCAACCCCAAGATTGAGCCGGTTATTATATGAATAACCTTAGTGGGAGTGAGTGAATGACAGAAGTATAAGATAAGGCAAAGGTAAAGATGTTTTCTATTTAATGTGACAGACCCTGATTTTCTAATGGCGACCAGATTGGGAGATAGTTTCATTCGACACTTTTAGACATGTTCGACACCAAATACGATGCGGCTCGTGGTTGCGTGATATACTATCAGAAAAATATAGAATAATTAGAGAGAGAGAAGGTTGGCCTGAGGGGGTGAGCCCTTTAGAATTATATATGTAAACTTACATAAAATCAAGAAACAGTAAATAAACCAATTAAAAATACCCAAAAACAAAAATACCCTAAAAACCCTAGAGGCTCCCTAGTATGGTCACCAATTCTGCTATAGTCGGAAAACCCCCCTACATATTACACTAGCGTTCTAAAGTGCAGGCATAGATAACCGTCTAAAGTCTCCTACTTTTAACAATTATCCCAAAAACACCCCACATTCATGTATAAAGTACAAAATATAGGGATCTGGTAGCCCTACCTTAAACTCCGCATCCAGTGTCGACCCTAATGTGTTCGGTCTTTTATCGACTGCAAATCTCCTCCCATAGCTAACCTGCATTCACCAAAAGACAAACAAGAATCTATGAACATGCATTCTATATGTGAATTAGTGGGTTAGATTTCATAACTAAATGTAAATCAATCATACAGATTAAACACATCATGTGGTAGGATGACAAAAGTACTTCTTTATATTAATCTCACAAAGTCACTTACAAAATGAGATTGACAACCGCTCCTTGAACCCAGTCTTGGACTCCTCTTCACAAAGCTGCAACTTCTTCCATTTATCCTTGTTCTCTCACACTTCTCTCTAGAGAATGGGCATAGGCTTATGGATGAGGAAAAAGGGCAAGGATAGGGAATTTTGGCTCAAAACTCACAATGTGGTTGCAAATTCTTGGGGCAATGGGGGATTATGAAATGGGCAGAGTTTCACTTCTTTCATGATTTTTCTTGGAATGGAACCCCAAAACCTTCTTTTGTATGCCAAAAAGATATTTATTCGGTTGGGTGACAAGATATGGGTGGTCAATTGGTTAGGAAACTACCCAAACGCCTGTATCCCCTTGCAACTTTTTATTTTTCTCAACTTTTGTGGGTATACACAGGTTGTAATGGTGTAACTAGTGTACACACATAGGTAGTAGTGATGAAGCTAGCATACATACATGGGAAATAGTGGTACAGGGCACATACATCTTCAAAATTTTGGTTTTTAAGAAGAGTTATTCAGTATTGGCTTGGCAAAAATAGTAAGTAAGATGGCCTGCTGCTAGGTATGCATGTCTAGTGAAAAAAATAGGTTTATAACAAAACCATATCATTAATGTAACATAAGAGTGATTCTCACTCAGCCAACCATCCAACAAAAACCATATCACAATAACCATACCAAGAATGCCTTAAGTATTCACCATACCATAAGAAAAAGTAACCATAAAAAAAAAACATATAACCATACTAGAACTTCTATGGTAGATTTGAGCCCACATAATTCTAATATGGAACTTGCTTTAGACTTCAGAAACCTGGCACCAACACTTACTCAATTCTTCCATGGATTTCCCCTCATGTGCGCTCCCTATTACACTTCCATCCCATGTATGTACACACCCTATTACACTGATAGGCCGCATATGTATGCACCATATTACAATTATAGCCCATGTATGTATGCACCCTATTACATTGATATCCCACATACATCTTAGAAATTAGGGTTTTTTAGTATTTTTGAAACTCTAAAACTTTCACCGTTAATAGCTCAGACTTACAAAAAAATTGTTGCGTCCATGAGTAACTGCAATGAATCTTTCACCAAGAATGTATATTAAATATGCTCAATAGATTCACCCAACAAGAGACCCTTTCTCTCTTATTTATACTTCTCCAAGTACCTTCATCATCTAACCAACTCTAACCAACTTCCTTCTTTTAGGGGCTAACCCACTTCTAACCACTTTGTCCACTTCTAACCCACTTTTCTACAAATAGTAAATTCTCCACTTCCAGTTGCAACTGTTTTTTTTTTAAATTGTTTTCTTGTTGCAACCACTTAACCCATGACTAACCATTCTGACTAGTCAACTTCTTCTATAAGATTCTAGAATAATTTGACTTATTTGACCTTCTAGGGTCTTCTAGTCAACACATAAGGATTCTCCAACTTCTCATGGCCATAACTCTCTGACTGTGAGGAGTTATGTGAGGTTCCACACATCACCAAAAATTTCATGACAATCACTATCCATATAAGATAGTTTAAATGAAAAATTCACTGATCTTAATTATATTATTCCACAATCAAGATAGTTTAAATGAAAAATTCACTGATCTTAATTATATTATTCCACAATCAAACTTGGGCTCCCTAACCATACTGCTACATAAGGGTTATCCAACTTCTCATGGCCATAACTCTCTAACCATGAGGAGTCATGTGACATTCCACACATCACCAAAAATAGCATGACAAGCACTATCAATATAGAATAGTCTTACTTACGAATTCATGGATCTTCATGACAATATTCCACAATCAATCCTTGGGTTCCTTAACCACACATCTAGGATGACTCATCCAGTTAACCATATGGACTTCACAAAGCGTATTCCCATGAGGGATTTCACCATAATGGGGCTAATTTGGATTTCATCCATTTGGTACTTCCTATCATCCATGACAAGACAACAATGACCAACCTTTACATCATCCCGTATATATATCAATCCATGACAATACATTATTATGACACTACTAGATATCTTGAAAATCAATTAAATATATGACAACATAGGCCATCAATCAATACATCAATGGAACTATAACAAGACATTGTCCCTTTGACATCAATGACAACATGATGCAACAATCCCCCCCTTTGGCATTGATGGAAACACCAACAGTGATGTAAAGAAAAATTATTGATGGAAACATGTAGACATGGAAATGCTCTTCATCAATATTCATCTCAATCACATCTATGTGACTATCTCTCCCCCTTTGACATCAATGGAAAAACATATTTTTCTCCTTGGGGCTACCCCCTGCCTGAACTCTCCTTGGGGCTACTCCCCTTGTCTATTGCTCCATCATCTAAACAATCTCTCCCCTTTTGGATAAGGGATAACACTTTGATGAAATGTTGATGGCATGGAATATCTCCTCCTGGAATCATATTGTTGCAACCAATCACGGGAAAAAAAATAACTCCCCTTGCGGGTATGTCTCCCCCTATCTTCTCTACAAGAAGAACAATATGCTACTACTGTAATATGCTTCTACTGCAAATGCTACTGCTCAACTGGAACATATATCAACTTCTCAAGAATTATATTCTCATATTATGATGATCCTTTTACATGTCCATGCATCAATCATCAAAACTTGTGCCATACCATACATCAAGTGTATGCCAATCATACATACTATCTCATGCCTCAATCATGATGCAAAAGATATGTCAAAAATGAATCATGAACAAATCATAAACCATGTGCACCCTATGCCATACGATGTCCCAAACATGCACATAAATCATGTACATCAACCATGTACATCAACACCATACAATACACCTGATCGAGGTGGATATTGGTGGCCACCCACCTATTCCAATTGGCTCCTACTGACATTTTTTAGTTCAACACGTTCTTTTGTAAGTCTTTGTAATTGTGGGTTCTACACTTTCGGGGTTGCCTAAATCCCTACACAACTTCTAGGTGGATATTGGTGGCCGCCCACCTAATCCAACTGGCTTATTTTGGATGTTCTCATGTCAATGCATCTTTATGTACTTTCAGAGTCATTTTGGGGCCCTAAACAATGTTTTTTTTGGCTTGTCATAGTCAAACTGTAGATGGAGTTAGAGTTTGATGGAATAATGTGTATTTCTCAAAAATACCTTTCCAACGAGATATCACACGCCTAAAACGGAGGTCGTATGGAAACATTATGACCTCGAGAAGTTGAGGTACCAACTTACCCATTGGGGCCCACATAAATTTTGGCATTTTATCTCCTAGGGTTAGGTTTTTGGATGTCTAGGGTTTTTGAATTCATGAGTAATGTTAAAAAGGACTTTGGAGCCTCATTGTAATCATTCTTCTCAGACGGATGCACATAGAAGCCACATCTATTCTTAGAGATAGATACTACCATTAGAGCAAGTTGTTTTCAATTCTACAATTTTATAGTTTCAACCTATTTTATTTATTCAATAGACGTTATTGTTCACTAGATATCTGTTGTTGTTCTTAGTATATCATTTTTATTGTATTTAGTCTATTTTTCTTTTCATTATGCTCATAAATCCATATCAGTGGTATCAAAGGAATCTTCTCTTCATTTATTATACTTCATGCATGTCCCCAACAAGATCTGTGTACAAGAAGTTGGCGCTCGAATGAGTCAATCCTTTGCAATATTAGCCACACCAAGACCAACAAAAACCCATGGGGGATGAGAAGAAATATGTTGGAGCAGGAGATCCTTTTAAAATGTTGCTTGAGGAATCCTTGCATGAAAAAGGAACGAAATGATGGACAAATTTGCATAGATCCTTTGGCATATGCCCACATGAGACACATCTTCATCAAGCGGCCATGCAACCCCCTTCAAGGTACAAGTAAATGGATAAATCTACTTGATGGGTATTTTTCGTTCCACAAATTTTTCAACAGGGAAAATATTACTTTTTCATTCCTCAAGGTTGTCCCACATGTTAAGGACTGCTGGGATACTTACTCCAAGTAAAGGGCCATAGAGGAATATGCAATATTTTTGTCCGCCCCCACATGTGATTCCTTCAAGGATGTGATTAAATAATAATACTACCTTGTTGGAAGATACGAGGACCAATACATAATATGGACCATGTTGCGTCAAGAAAGGGACCATAAAGTACTATATTTCACCAATATTTTCCATGCCCTGCACACTAAATTGGGTATCAAATACTTTGAACGATGTATAGTGCTCAAATACCACAGCTATATGCATAGGTACATTCAAACAAAAATGGATTTTCTATACATTGCATCATTATGTGTGGCTTATAGATATGTTTTCAAGATCTAGAAAAAATTTAAGTAGAAGAGGTGTGAGTTTAAATATGCAAACTCCTCATAGCCAAAGCAGGGAAAAGTCATCCCCAAGCCACAAAATAATGGACAGAGAAAACATGGTCTCTCTCAGGAAAACCATTCCAAGCCGCAACCCAAGAAGGGTAATGAGAATTCAAAGAAGGACATGGGAAAATCATGTGAATACCATAAAATATCTTGGCACAACACCGAAGAATGTCGCTCCAAGCAGTTACTAGTGGCCAAGCTGAAAGCTTCCAAGTCAAAGGAAGATTATGACTCTAAATCAAATCCAGAAAGTGGGAAGAAGATCATCGGTGTTGAACCTAGTGCCACTGTCACTGCCACCAAATTCCAACCAAGAGAACCAAAATAACTGGAGGAATGGGAACACCTCTTTCACTCATAGATGTGGGTAAAGGGGACTTTGTTGCATTTCATTGTCGATAGAGATAGTCAAAAGAACCTGATTTCAGCAGAGGTTGTCAAGCGACTGGACCCGTCGATAACAACACACCCACAACCCTACACCATCGATTGGATTCTCCAAAGACAAGATCTCCATGTCAGCCAACAATGTCATCTACACTACAACATCAAGCCCTTCAAAGACAAGCTATTGTGTGATATTTCTCCCCTTGAAGTTTGTGATGTTATTTTAGGCAAACAATGTTTTAAGAAGAGACATGATGTGTATGAGTCTAAACCCCGCAGTGTTATTATTACTTTGGGTAGACAATTATACAAGATACCAGAGGTGGCATCGCCTACTGTTATTTCTTTAATCTCTGCTAAGCAATGCAGTAAGGTCATTTCACAGTAAGTAGAATGTCACCTCCACATTCGTGACCTCTACACAAAGCCTCTCTTTGCAGAAAAATCAAGTGGATGGGATCATGGAAGAGTACAGAGACATCTTCTCCTCACCCATCAGGGTACCTATGCACTTCCAAGTCAAGCATCCAATTGATCTAACCCTCAATGCATCGATTCCTAATGGATGAGTATATCATTTCTCATTGATGGAAAATGATGACTTCAAACACCATATCCAAGATTTGCTTCAAAAGAGGAACATCTAACCCATCTCCTCCCCTTGTGGAAACCTGATTATGCTGGTGTAGAAGAAAGATAGGACTTGGAGGATTTTCATTGATTACATAGAATTAAACAAAATCATAGTTAGGAGCCGGTACCCAATTCCTCGAATTGATGACATTCTTGACCAAATCAAAGGAGAAAAGTTATTCGACAAGATTGGCCTAAATTTTAGCTACCACCAGGTTCCCATCGAACCAACTGATGTATGGAAGACAAATTTAAAATATAAAGAAGGTATATTCTGATGGTTGGTCATGCCCTTTGGATTAACAAATGCACCAACAACTTTCATGATATTTATGGATGATATATTGAGACCCTTCACAAACTCTTTTGTGGTGGTATATTTGGATGACATCCTCATCTTCAGTAGAACTTGGGAGGAGCAGATGCAACATATTGAACAAGTTTTGGGAACTCTGTGATAGCGCAAGCTATATGCCAACTTGGAAAAATGTTCCTTTGGCATGAACATGGTCCAATACTTGGGCTAAATTGTTGATGAGCATGGGGTACATGTGGATCCATCTAAGATCCAATTCATTCGTGACTAACCAGCCCCGACCACACTAATCGAGCTTCAGAGCTTCTTGGGACTTGCCAACTTCTATCAAAGGTTTGTGTTGGGATTCTCCTATATTGCATGGTCCCTTAGCCAAGTAACCAAGGGTGGTGGAAAGGAAAATTTCACATGGGGGTAGGCACAACAACAAGCATTTGATGATCTGAAGCATCGTGTATGCTCAACTCCAGTACTCTCCTTACATGATCTGTAACAACTATTTGAGATTGAGATTGATGCCTCTAACTATGATGTAGGTGTAGTTCTCACTTAGCATGGTCATCCAATAGTATACCATAGTGATACACTCTCAGATACTATCTGGAAATACCCCACCTATGATAAAGAAATGCATTCCATTATGCAATCCTGTCATCAATGGAAACATTGAATTATGGGAAAGGAGACAAACATCCACACTGATCACAATCCTCTATATTTCATACAGACACAGGAGAAGTTTTAGAATGATTGCCATCAAAATTGGTCCACATACCTACAACAGTTCCATCTCAACATCAATTATAAAACAAGGACCACAAATTGTCACTTTCACTACCTCAGTTTCCCTCCCATTGCTACACTCACCATAGTGCTCCATTCCTGTGGGCATGAGACATCTGAGTGGCCCCAACTTTAACAGTGTGACCCTGACTTTTCCACCACCTATCAACTCTTGGGTACATGAGAGAATGCCACCAATTTTCATATCCATGATGGATTTTTATGCCATCTAGGCCACCTCTCTATTCCCATAAGAGAGAATGCAAAGATGATTTGGTAGGATCCCTAAATTCAGATATATTTTGGCATGGAGAAAAATCTGGTCATTCTATAGAAACATTTTTATTGGCCAAAACTTTGAAAATACGTTAGCAAGTATGTCATATCTTTCACTTCTTGTGCCATTTCCAACATATCCATCAAGAATCAAGGCTTATACACCCCTCTTCCTACTCCCAAGACTCCTTGGGAATCCATCTCGATGGATTACATGTCTAGTCATCCATCCACCAAGAACGAAAATGATTTTGTATTTTTCAAGGTTGATCGGTCTTCAAAGATGGTCATTATCATAGCCTAGAAGAAGAGCATCACAATGACAGATACTTCCAAGATATTGTTTAAATGAGTGTGGGTTCATTTTGGGATACCATAGACCATCACCTCAGATCGGGGCAAAAGGTTCCTCAACACATTTTGGTTGTGTCTGTGGTCACTATTAGACACCAATATCACTAAATCCATTTCTTTCTACCCCCAAATTGATGGCCAAACATAGTTCATCAATCATATGATTGTGCACATCCTGCACATGTACAAATCAGGGATGATTTTAGGGGCTAAATTTCACTCATGGGTTAATTTTCCATGGTTTTTCCAAAAAAAAAGATTCACTATTTTAAAAATGATTTGCCCAAATTCTATAGGATAAAATTATTTTACCTTAAAAATCGCCAAAAATTTATAAAAACTATATAAAATCCTTAGAAATTTGAATATTTTTACAAAAATATCGCCAATCATTTATAGTTGGCATATGAAGGATTAGTAAGATTCGCTAAGGTTTCTACATTTTAAAATAAATTTTCATCCTTAAAATCAACCCTAGTACAAATATAGGAATCCATGTACATGGGATAATAGTATTACCTATGTTCAACATAGCTACAATAGGGCTCTCCATAGCTCCACTGACCATATCCCATTTCAGGTGGGGATAACATTCAAACCCTTGGGTCCCATTGATGTTGCACTACCTCCTAAAACCATAAAGGAATAATCTTGCCATATTCAGTTTGAGTCCAAGAAAGTCACCATATTCATTGAGAAGATTTATCACATCCACCAACAAGTCCATGAGATTTTGCAAAAAGCCAATGCTAAGTACAAGTAGTGCCATGATCAACATCAGGAACCACACCAGTTTTAGGTGCGAGACAAGGTATGGTTACATTTGCAGAAAGAGCACCTTATAGGGCCCCATTAGAAGATCCTCCCACTTTTTTATGGGCCTTACACTATCACCAAGGCTATGGGTAGAAATTATTTTGATGTCAACACTCCACCCTTCCTTGGCTTGCACCTAATGTTCAATGTTGACCTCCTTCGACAATATTTTCCACCATTATTGGACACCTTAGATATTGTAGAACAATTGAAATCAACAGAGCTCAACCCTGACCGCATGGAACATGCACCCATTGATAATATAGTGGACACATAGGTCAAGGGAACTTTCCAGCAGAGGATCCATCTCTATTGGGTTGTCAAGGTAGGGCAACTCCTCCACCAAGGCAAGTGTCTCACTCGGGGCCAAATTCAGCAGAAGTTTCCTCACTTGATGAGGGCACTCAATGCAATGGATACCATTTCTTCCTAAGAGGGAGGACTGATCCATGTGGATATTGGTGGCCACCCACCTATTCCAACTGACTCCTATTGAAAAATTTTAGTTGAACACGTTCTTCTCTAATTCTTTGTAATTTTCATTTCTACACTTTTGGGGTTGTCTGAATCCCTACACAACTTCTAGGTGAATATCGGTGTCCTTCCACCTAATCTGACTGGTTTATTTTGTATTTTTTCATGTCAGCACATCTTTTTGTACTTGTAGTTTCGTTTTGGGGCCCTAAACAATGTTTTTTTTGGATTTCCATAGTCAAAATATAGATAGAGTCATATTTTGATATAATAATGTATATATCTCAAAAATACCTTTCCAATGGGATATCACGCACCTAAAACAAAGGTCACATGCAAAATTTATGACCCTGGGAAGTTGAGGTACCAACTTACCCATCAAGGCCCACATAATTTTTGGTGTTTCATATCCTAGGGCTAGGTTTTTGGATGTCTAGAGTTTTGGAATTCATGAGCAATGTTAAAAATTCCTCTGGAGCCTCATTGTAATCATTTTGTTCATATGGATTCATGTAGGAGCCACATCTCTTCTCAGGGATAACTACCACCATTCGAGCAAGATTTTTTCAGTTTTATAGTTTTTTTCCTTCCTCTCATAAATCTAGATCAATACTGTAAAATATCATCAATGAAACATATCAACCATATTCCAAGAACATGTTCCAACTATGTTCTAAGGTTATATCAACATCACTAGCAAATGCCTCTAACAATTCTCAATAATGTGCCAAACCATGCATTGAACCATGAACCATAACATCACCAAGATGTGTCTCATCATGTACTAACATCACCAAGTATGTACCATGACCTCATCAATATATGCATACAATCCATGTACCAAACATGTGCCAACATCCATAAGCTATGTACCTCAACCATGTGCCATATCACTCATGATATGCCTTTACCATAAACCAAGTGTCACAAACCATGTGTCAAGAAATGTATCTCAACTATTAAGCATCAATCAATGTATCAACCAAGCACCATAACAAGAGTCTCAACTATCCCATACATCATGAACCAAAATATATTCTAAAAAAGTAATACCAATGATTTACTTTAACCAAGTACTATCACCCACAATCATATACCATCTATAAGTGCATCAACCATGCACTAAACATGTATCACTACCTGCACCAAGCAAGTGCATCATGCATGCATTAAACCTCAACAAGATGAACCATAGTCAATATGTGTTCCCATATGTATGCCATATCAGCTATAATCCATGTGCCAATCATACTGCTAGCAAGTTCCTTAACCAATGTACCAAGTATGTACCAATCATGCCTCAACTCTAGATCAAGCTATGACTCATCAATGATGTACAACATAATCACCTCATCAACTCATCAACTAAATGTCCCAATATGTAGCTCAACCATATGCCAAATGCATGCACCAATACATCCAACAAATATTCCTCTAATAATACATCATAATATATATCAATGGAGCTCACATATGTACCAGCCATGTATCGCAATAGATCTTCCTCAACCACCATTCACTATAACAAATACTAAGCATCCAATAGTATCTCTAAACATGTACCATAAGTGTGTCTCAATAGATCAATGATATTTCTAGCTAGCATTATATCATCAAGATATATCTCATAACCAAAGTGCCATAACTTCACTGTCATAACCAACATTGTTCCTCAATAGAAAATGCCTCAATCTATACTCTATAGTTAATATCATGCATCTAGGATAGGCATCAAGAATATGCTTCAACACTCAACCATATGTCATCACCATACATACATTAAACATACATGAAACCATATAATCATGAAAACCTACAAAAACCCATGTCAGACCCTACAAAACACAGTTATATCATCAAATCTTCTTGCACCCCATTTTCATAGCCTTATTTTCCAATATTTTACCACAGATATGTGGTTTTTTCAATGACAACAACTTCATCTGAAACTAAGGGTGGATCAATAATTGATACTGAAGATAACTCTTTTTTTTTCATGGAGGTAACTCTATCTTTCATTGTATTCATGTCTCAATGATCCAACTAATGTACTGCACCAATTGCCACTCAATTTTCAATATAGGGATTTCTCCCCCTGCATCTCATACTATGTATGAATCATGGTTGTTCTGGTTGTCTTTATAAATACTAGAACTATTTCTTCAATAAGTGCCTCAGCATAGTCTTCTCATGACATTTGTCTCCCAGTCCTGGGAGTTGTCTCTTCATCTGATCCTTTCTGAGATCATGCTTACTCTCGATTTCTTCTGAGTCTACAAAGAATTCATCATCTCTTACAGGGTATACTTGGTGTTGAATACCAATTCTAAATATGAATGACATAGTCAGGCTTCAAATGAGATCTGCTTCCCATTCTAATGTTCGATCATCTTTGGAGCCTTATTCTCCTTTCAATCAATCTTCATATGAGATACTCTGAATCTCAATAGATATCTTCTTATTCATCTTCTTTGGTACATGAGTGTATATGGTCATGTACATTGTCTGCTTCATGTCTCATATAATATGTTTCCTTCAACAACCTTCACTATAACTTCCTCAGAGTTATCCTCTCTGACCTAAACCAAGGTCAACAAATCAACAAGAAAGAATAATACTCCTTTGATAATAGAACAATATCACAAATAATCATCACATTAGCTCCTTTAAAGCTATCACTTGTGACCTGTATGAAGCAAAGATCAAAAGTAAGAAATACAATATAGAATGAGGTCAACACTCTTATAGTGTTGTGATCAAACATTCCTCCATGGAAACCTGGAACTAACACAAGAGGTTTCTCCTATGGGATATGTTAGTTGTATCATGAAAATAAATACATTAATCATTTATCTCAATATGCTCACATGCTACCAAGCACTATAGTGTTTTCTTGACATTTGCACATTTTTAATTTTAACAACTTAGCCATTCAAACCTGGAACCTAGAGTTTTGTTCTAAAGAATGAGTGTGTTTGTTTTCTTCCAAGTCTTTTTCACTCAAGATGATAAGTGCTTTCTTCAACCTGTATTTTGTACTAGGAAAATATGTTATCTTGACAGAAGCTTGGGTTATAAAATAATCTCTATGATCTCTACTTTAATCCAT
>SNQJ01S0009805.1:239668-250938 GCA_010110895.2 Picea sitchensis
CAAACCTGAGTTGCATTATTCTTCTGAATGTGTTGGATCTTGAGATCCTTCTAGATCTATGGCAAGAGATCCTTTCTCCTGCAAATACCCTTTAATGTTTAACAATTTAAACATTTGCAGGTAGTGGCACCATATGGTAGCAATGACAATAATTCCCAACTCTTTAAAAAATTCAAGGGTGACTGCAACTAGTACTACGAATGATACTTCAAATAGTACTACAACTGCAATTGATACTGCAACTATTTCTGAGACTGCAACTACAACTGCAACTTAGGGTTTTATGAGGAAACCTTAATTTTTCAAACTTCAAATTTTGAATTTTTGATTCAGGGGATAGATGTGCTGAGCTGAGGTGAGTATGCTGGTGTAGTAAGATTTCTGAAACTCCAACTTTTACCCCTCAAACTTGACAAGTGGATTTCTGGACTAGTGTTTCTAGTTTTCTGGTACTTCTAGTGCTTCTGGTACCTCTGATTTTCTAGTTTCTAGTACCACTGAAAACTAGGGTTTCACTTTTCGAGAGATCCACCCACTGAAAAGTTTCATTGAGGATGCCAAAGTGATCCTCGAGAAGGGAACACTTTTCTGTATGGTTTTGGGGATGAAATACTTCTTCAATAAAAATCCCTAATTTGCATGTATGACAACAATGACGTTTTTCACTTTCTCTTATGAGAGATTCTCTCTTCATCTTAGCTCTGATACTATGTTAAGGTTTAATCTATTATTAGGTTTATTTTCAATTCACTAGATAAACATAGCATAGATAGAATCACTGAGAAATACATAATCACAAGAGACACATTATTTATCCTGGGAAACCCTCTTGGGGGAGAAAACCCAACAGAAACTTCATTAATATAGATAGCTAATACAATGCCAAGAGATAACTCAAACAAATACAAAAATTCCTCTCCAAGAAGTGCACCTCTCTCTCTCTCTCTCTCTTCTTCTTCTCCAATTGCAGCTCCAAACTTGTTCTTTGATGAACAAGTGAGTGTGTGTCCAAATGAGGTGCTAGCCTCTCTTATTTATACAATCTGGAAGGCGCTAGAGTGAGATGTCTTTTCACTGGAAAGGCCGACTTCTCAGTCTGGGTGGTTATAACCACTTTAATATCTTCTGGGTGGTTATAACTACTTTAATATATTATGGGGCCGAATTTTCATTTAGCCCACTACAATTAGGGTTTGACCAATATGCAAAAGGGGATTTGGTCAATTACAATACCCGACATGATCAATCTGCAAAAGGGGATTAATCTAATGAATAATACATCAATAATAATTAGAATACTCTTTGTAGTTACATTATTTCAACAACACCAACAGTGTACCTGATGTGGTAAGCAGTTTAATAATGCATCTGTCAAAATAAGAGTAAGGAATCAAATATACAGTTTTGTGGGGATTTTTTGAGAAAAAGGTCTAAAAACTATAGGAAAATAGAAGAAATTCCCTAAGGTAGAGTGGCTTTAATAAGGGTAGAATTTACTGAAATATAACCCATTGATAGGGTCTTTGAGTGTGGCCCCTTCAGGATGAGCCAGGATGTAGGTGCCTTTAGTGAGGAAATGGTGGATGATATATGGTACTCGGCATAGAGATTCAATTTTTTTGTGGCCTAGGGTATCATGCACAATGTCATAGGCTAAAACAATATCTCCTTCGATGAAGGATCAAAGGTTAACTTGACGATCTAAGATGGCCTTGGACCCTTTCTTGGATGCCTCATTATTTTGTAAGGATGATCGATGATATTCATTTAGATATTCATGATTGAGAAATCATTCTTCTATTGGGTTTATATTTGGTAAGAGCTTGATTGTGGTGTGTAGAGTTAGTATTTAGCACTCGATGGAAAGTACAACTTCCACCCCATAAACTAGATGTAATGGTGTGAACCCTGTGGAAGTTGTGACAACTGTGTGGTATGCCCATAATGTAGAGAATAACATGTGATTCTAGTTGGTTTTATGTTTGTTTACCATGCATTGGAGCATGTTCTAGGGGACTTTATTGAAAGATTTGACTTACTCGTTTGATTAGGGGTAATATGGTGAAGAAAAATAATGGGTAAATCCAAATTTGGTAGATAGATCAGTGAATACTTCATTCTAAAAACAATTTATGTGATCAAACACAAGATGGAGAGGGACTCCAAAGTGGGCGATGACATGGTTAAATAAGAATTAGTCTTTTGTGTCAGCTCTATTGTTGAATGTGGGCATGGCTTTGTCCCACTTGGTGAAATAGTCAACTACAACTATGATGATGTATTGGTGCCCATTACTGGACGGGGGATTTCAAGTCATGAAATGGATGCCCCACTCGTATAAGGGGCATGTTGTGATAACAGGATGGAGGGGAGTTGGTGGATATTTGTCTTTATGCATGAATAGTTAGCACTTGTCACAACACTTGACTGCATGGATGTAATTGTGAAATAAGGTGGGATAGATGTAACCAGCATGAATGACCTTCTAGGGAGTGGAAATTCTTGAAATTTTACCACCATAGGTACCACTATGTCAATCATTCAACACATTTTTGTATTATTCAATGGTGAGGCAGTTGTGGAGGACTGTATCTTCCCCTCTACAGTAGAGGACTTATCCGATGAGGAGTTAACAAGATGTTTTATTTCAGATGTGGTGTTTGTCATCACGAGAGAGATGAGGGCCAATTTTTTGAGCGTGGAGGTGCACTACGATATCACCATACCATTCATCATCGAATGTGATAAGAAACATGTCTTCATATAGGAATTATTCATTGACGGGGGTGTCATGGGAAGTAGAGGGGAGATCTGAGATTAGCTCAGCGGGGACCATGGGTTTTTTTCTTTTGGGAGTGGAGAACTCTAAATCGTATTCCTATAGAATAAAAATCCATTGAGAGAATTTGTCATTAACTTAGCGGTGACTGAACAAGTAGTGCATAGGGTTATAATATAACATGACCTTGATATTTCAAAGCAAGATATAATGACACAGTTTTTTGAATGGGAGGACAACTGCTACGGACAATTTTTCTCCATGGTTGTATTTCAAAGGTGGCCTAGAGAGGTTCTTGTTGATATAGTAAATGACGTTATCCTTCCTATGATCACCTAGTTGGAATAAAACTCCTGCAACTGACACCTTTGAGGCTGAAATATATACGATAAAATGCTTGTTGAAGTCTAGGGGACTGATCAAGGTGGATTTGTTGCTCGTGCTTCTTGTAATGAGTCAAAAGTGGTTTGGGAATGTTGATCCCAATGGAAGGGGACATTGCAAGAATCCATGGGTGCATATGGCGTAATTAGGGACAAAGCGGTGCAAGATGTTGGATTTATCTTGAAGGCTTTGCAGTTGTCACAAATTCTTTGGAGGGGGGATCTCATTAATGTCTTGGACCTTGATTGGGTCCATTATGATTCCTTCGTTGGAAATGATAAAAATAAGTAGATATCTTGGAGTTACATAGAACACACATTTGAGAGGGTTCAACCAAATATTATATCAGCGACAGTGTTGAAATACAACCCATAAATGTTCCATATTCTCAGACCTTTTATTAGACCAAGCAATGAGATCATCTAAGTAGGCTAGAATGATATGGGTGAGATCATGGAAATCATATTTCATGGCCCGTTGGAAAGTAGAAACATCATTTTTAAGGCCAAATGGCATAACCCTATAGGTGAAGGTGCCCCATGGGGTGGTAAATGAAGTGTTGTATTGGTTTACATGACGAACCTGGATTTTATTGTAGCTAGAGAAGTCGTCTATTAATGAGAGGACTTTGTGTCTAGTGCAATCATCAATAACTTGATCGATGAAGGAAGTGGGAAAGTTGTCCTTGGGACATGCTTGGTTAAGATCCTAGAAATCGTTGCATGCACGAATGATTCTTTGTTTCTTGTTAACTCGAACAATATTGGAAACCCATGATGAATATGCAATGGGATAAATTGATCCAAAAATGGAAGGAATTAATAACAAATTGACATTAACAAGATGATCATGAATGATTAAAGAGTTCATCCATCAAATACCATGCTACAAATAAGAGAATATAACAACAATAAGAAAGAGAATTATACAACAAGAACTTGGTAACGGAGTTCACCAATGTGTGGCTACGTCTCTAGGACCTCTTCCAAGTGTAGGACCTCTTTATTGATCTTTAAATGCTCAAGTTATCTTTACAATGGCTCCTTGTTGTTAAAAATAGGCTTATGATATGTTGTACAAGACCTCCTTGTGCATATGCACACATTCCTCAAAAATCTCCTCTCAAAACATGACTCAATGCCCCTCAAAACATGATAAATGGGCCATAAACACAAACTCCTCTTTACATTACCTGCATACCAAGTACCCTCTCAAGATAAATAAGATTGGTTTATATAGTTTTTAGTCTCATTTAGAGAAGATCAACTTCCCAGAAAGATATGTCTTCTTTTTGGGATTAAAGCCCCCTCCAAATGACCAAGAAATCTCCAAAAATGCCCAATCTGGGCCAAAACTATAGTAAAATAGGCACTCTGCTACAAAATAATAAAATTAGCCCCTCTGGCCTGAGCATACACACTTTTTATATGGTCATATGGACTCATATGGCCAAGCACCATCTCCCTAGGGGCTGCACATTGGCCTTTCCTCCATAAGCTCCGGTCATATGGTGTATGTGATATGACCGAGGACCTGATCGCGCTGATAGGCCTAGCCTCTGGTCACTACCACTAGGATCACGCCAGTGGTTACACCCCTTATTCCATGGCCCCTAGTCCCATAGATTATTTGTGTAGATATTTCACGCATGTAGACTGGAGTGTGGGCATATGTCCATGTAATAAAACTGGGGTTGGGGCTAGACCCCAACCCTTACTTCCTTCGCCTGACACTTTGCATAAACTTAAATACAAATAACACAGCAAGGGTTATCAAGGTTCACCGCAGGTAGGCTGGTATCTGACCTTCCCCAAAGCATCTGCCCCATGCCAGAGGTCACGTGATCTATTATGAGGAAGTCCCAAAATTTTTACCCAACCAACAAATGATGGGGTGCCACATGGTAGCCCATGTCTGGGCCACGTGGCAACGTTTAACTTGCATGTGAATGGGACACTTGTCAAATGATAAATGGTCCACATCTGACACACTTGTCTAGTCAGCATACCCATCCTTTTCCATGTTAGCTTCCAAGTGTCATGATGCCATGTCAGCATGATGACATCATACTGACGTCAACATTGACTTTTTTCCTATTGACTTTTTACCTATTTGGGAAATTGATCAGAGTGCAACAAATTTTCATATGGTGTCAGTTTGAGGAAGTAAATATATGGTTGGAATCAATGCGACAAGCCAAACACAATGGAATTGGTTTCATCTGATTTCGAGAACTTTCATTTTTTAGCATTTTTTGGACCCGTGGAGCCTCTTGGATCATTCCTCCCCACTTGGAAGCTTTTGGACCACCAAAATTCTGGTATAAGTTGGTAAATAAGTGAGGATATTGTGCCCTCAATTTTTTGGTCTCCATACACTTGGTCTGACTTGGATTTGTGCCCTTCAATACCACTTGAAGTTACTCCACACCACCCCTGCGAGAAGTACAAACTCTTTTGTCCAAAATGGTGTCTTCCTACAACTCATTCATATACTCAAGAGAAATATATTCTATGGTAGGAATCTTAACATTCTCTCCTTGATCCTAGATCATAGGAGGCTGATACAATCTCAATTTTTTCACATTAACAACTAAATAAGTTTTCATATATGGAGGCAATTCTATCCGGAAAGAATTAGTACCAATCTTGTCTAAAATTTTGAAAGGACCATAACGAATTGGTTTTAGATTTTTACCTTCTCCTTGCATCCTTTCCTTACTGATGTAAAACCAAACTTGATCTCCTTCTTTGAACTGGTGATCTACTCGATACATATCATGCCTCACCTTGTACTTGGCTTGGATTTTGTCCAACTATTCCTGTACCGCCTGATGAATCAACTGGATCTGTTCAATGAAATTTGTAGCCCTGTCCACATCACTGTGTCCTTCTGCTGCAATGTCTTTCCCAAAGACAAAATCCAAAAGATATTTTGGCAAGTACCCCAAACATGTTTCAAATTGAGATCTCTAAGTAGAATAATTCTTGGCTCGATTATATGCATGTTGCACATAACACAAATGTTCATCCCAAGGCTTAGGATGTTTGTTGCAATATGCCCGAAGAAGATGCACTATTGTTCTGTTCACCACCTTTGTCTACCCGTCCATCTGTGGATGAAATTTTGTGCTCTTATTTATTCTAGTTTCCATAAGTTCTCACAAGCTTGACCAAAATTTCCCCATGAACCTGGAGTCTCGATCAAATACAATAGAAGTAGGTAAACCGAAATGAACCTGCACATTTTCAAAGAACATTTGAGCGGTTTCTTTAGCTGTGACTTTCTTCTTACAAGGAATTGGAACACACATCTTGTTGACCCTATCCACAACTACATACAAGTAATCATGACCTTTTCTAGACATAGGAAATCCCCCCATAGAATCCATAGATACACTTTCCCATGGTCTAGAAGGAATAGGAAGTGCAGTGTACAATCCTAGCTTTTTGTTACTTGGTTTGCTTATTGCACACATAATACATCCTTTTACATACTTAGACACATTTGCATGCATTCAAGGCCAATAAAAAAATCTTTGTAACTGAGCAACTATTTTTTCTACACCAAAATGTCATGCTATAACAAACGTATGTGCCTCCCTGATCACATGGACCCTTTCATTTTATGGAATACATAATTTTCCCAAATGATACAATTTTTTTTCTTTAATATGATAATTCAATTCTTATTCTCTTTTACCCTAACTTGAAGTTGCATAGACTTCCTTAAAATCTTTGTCCTCAACATATTGTTCAATGTAACTTTCATGAGTAATTGAATTGTGATTAAGGATTGTAGCAATTGTACTAGGAGGTCTTGATAACATATAAACAACTTTATTATGAATTCCCTTTTTATATCTGATGACCAAATGAAATTGTTGCAAAAACCCCATCCATCTAAGATGCCTTGATTGTTGTATCTTAGTTTGTGATTGTATATATTGTAATGGTTGATGATCAATATGTATTATTGTTTCTTTTCCCATTAAGTAATGTTTCCACCTTTTAACACTTTGTACTAAGGAATACAATTCTTTATCATAGGTTGGATAGTTAATTACTGTTGTAGTGAAGGTCTCAGAATGATAACATATGGGCTTCCTATGCTGCATCAGCACAACCCCCATGGCATAGTCACTTGCATCGGTTTCAATTTCAGAAGACTCTTGGAGATCTGGAAATGCTAGAACATGAGTTGTACTAATATTTACTTTCAAAGTATTGAAAGCCTTTTGTTGGCTTCCTCCCCACTGAAATCCCCTTTTCACACTTGTCAAAGCATGAAGAGGAGTTGCAATTAGAAAGAAGTTTGCAATAAGCTTCCTCTAATATTGTGTTTCCCCTATGAAGATTCTTACTTCAGTTACATTTGTAGGCTTTGGCCAATTTACAATGACCTCAACTTTAGAGGGATCAATATTAATCTCTCCACCCCCTACAATGTAACCCTAATATACAAGAGATGTTTTGCCAAATTAACATTTTGACAACTTTACAAAAATTTTCTCTCTCTGCAACACTGAAATTATGTGCCTAACATGTTGAACATGCTCTTCCCTGGTCCTACTTAAAATAATAATATCATCTAATTAGACTATTAAAAACTCATCAATGAATGGTATGAATACATCGTTCATTACCCGCATAAAAGTAGCAGGTGCATTAGTAATCCCAAATGGCATCACTAACCATTCAAATAATCCCTGTTTTGTTTTAAAAGAAGTTTTCTATATATCTTCTTCAACAACTCTGATTTGATGGTAACCACTTCTTAAGTCTAACATAGTAAAATAAACCACATGTTTCAATTGATCTAATTGATCATCAATGCAAGGCAAAGGGTAATGATTTTTTACCATAATCTTGTTCAAGGATCGGAATTCCATGCACATGTGCCATGTGCCATATTTCTTTGTCACTGGGATGATAGGTGACCCACATGGAGAAGCACTTGGTTTGATGACCCCTTGTTCAACCAACTCTTGTACCTTTTTATTTATCTCTTCATTTTCCAAAATCGATAACGTGTACATTCCAATGTTAGGAAGAGGAACATCCTACTGCAACTGTATTTCATGTTCAACGTGTCTCTTTGGAGGTAATCCTTTCAGAACTTGAAATATATCATCATAGTCGAAAACAATTCTAACTAAGTCATCTTTCAACTTTGTATCACAATATTTAAAAGTATCAATTTCGACAGTGACTTTAGCTTTTACAACCATTAGTAAATATTTCTTATTGACATTTACATTTCTCTTCATTTTCCTTGAGTTGATTAGTGATAGATTCAATTTCGTCTAATGAGCCCTTACAACATACTCTTTCCCATATTTAGTTAATTGATACTTATTTTCTTCATGATAGAATATTTCCTTTCTATCATACATATATGTACTCCCAAGTAGAATACCACATATATCTAGTGGAACCACATCTAACTCAACCTCATCTATAAATTGTGAATTGATTGCAAAATTTAGGACACATTGTCTATTCACTTGCAATTGATCATCATTATGAATCCATCCTAAAGGATATGTTTTCTTATGAGGTTTATTGATTAATCCCAACCTTTTAACAATTGTCTCTGATATCAAATTTACTTGTGAGCCATTGTCAAATAGAGTATCAATTTTTGTATGTTTGCAAATTACTCTTATGTGAAAATTTTCTGTTCATTTAACCTCATCAACTTCATTATCAACTTTTAAAGACTGAACTAAAGAAATTGTAATAGCTTCACAATTTTTACCTTTGATTCCAGTGACTGTGACCTTGGTCTCATCTCTAGAATCAGACCCCAAATCTATTTGAGTTGTTGCAGTAGTCTTTGGCTTCCCTTTATTTCTGAACTTTGTTGGTTTCAATTATGGGTGAAGGATCCAACAACGATCCTCACTATAGAATATTGTCTTACAATGAGTGCATGTAGGTTTTTCCTTATTCACTGTATTAGTTTTCTTCCCTTTGAACTTCTCTTTACCCTTTCCTTTGAATTTTCCTTAAGTTGGTTTAAATGGTTTTACAAAATCAACATTTACATTTTTGCCTCTAGATTCAAGATGAGTCACTTGCACACACACGTCATCTAAACTAGTTGGATTAAACTTAAGAATGGCATGTCATAAATAGCTATGAAAAACACCTATATACTTAAGAAATGTATCTTGAGTATCCAATGGTATCCCCAACAATAATTCTCTTTTTCAAAACTCCTATGTATAACTTTGAATAGTTTGTCCTTTTAACTGTCTAAAGTTTTGCCATGACATAATAGCTTGTTGCAAGTAAAATCAAGCCATGAAGAGAGATTCTTATCGAAATTTTTAAGATCTTGTTTTGTCTTAATTTCCCACCACACAAGGGTGGTTCCTCCCATCTTGAGACTAGCAAGCTGGATCATAGTCTCCTCATCTATGATTTTTTGTATCCTGCAATACACTTCAATTTGTCTTATCCAATTATCTAACTTTTCCGCATTTAGTTCTCCATCATACAAAGGCAACTCAAACTTAACATCAAGTTTTAACAAAGGCATGTTAGAATTATGCTTATGTGTTTGTTTTTGTATGGTAGATGTTGTAGAATGAGATCTAGCATTTGAAGTAGAACTTGAAGATGAAGAAGAAGAAGGTGGTGAAGGTGGTGAAGGAGGAGGCTTTGAAGTTTCTCCTTTCCCTTAACTTTTTCCCTTCATGAAAATTTCTCCTAGAACAAGTTTCTTCCTCTCCAAGAAATCATCATATAACACTTTGACCATTTCTGACATGGAGAAAAATGCTTCTTTGAACTTCTTGGTTCGTGGAGAATTTTCTCCTTCTGAAGCCATTCTTTTCTTCCTCAAAAAACGTTCTATATCAGAAATCAGTTCATCCAATGATCATTATCCTCTTAGAGATTTGGATCTTGTGAGCATCCAATCCTACACTTGTTAAACCTTCGAAAACAACCAAAATGTCTGATACCAAAATACTTGATCCAAAAATGGAAGGAATTAATAAAAAATTGACATTAACAAGATTCTCATGAATGATTAAAGAGTTTAGCCATCAAATACCATGCTCCAAATAAGAGAAGATAACAACAATAAGAAAGAGAATTAGATGAAACTATTAACAGATTTCACCAATGTGTGGCTATGTCTCTGGTACCGCTTCTATTATCGGACTAATTGGTAGGTGCGGACACTAACTGATCTCCCTAGATCCACCTGGATCTAGAAAAAAACAAGACAGGACATGACTCTTTCCCTAAGTTTTGACTATTGAATTAGCTAGTAGGAATGAACAAGTAACATACCTTAATATCGCTTTCTAGGGTCTTTGTTTCTACCACTTCGCTCTATTGCTCTGGTGAGGTCAAGACCAAGATAACACAAACCAAACAAAGTGAATATAGAAAAATATATTCAATAGTCAACCTATGTGTATGATCAAGGAATTACACAATAAAGTTGAAATAGCTTTATGGGAAAGGGACATACCATTGTATCATATTGATTGAAAGTAAAGATTACAACCTGATTGCCTTGATGTCGCAAGCTTCCTTTCGATGGCTCTTGGCTTTGACACACACACTTGCTAAATTCTTGTATGAAGAAGATCAAATCCTCTTGATAGAATTGATAGAGTCTCCAAGCTACTGTTCAAGCTAAGTCCTTCACACAATTCTTTCACCAATTCTCCAATGAATATTGCTTAACCTTTTCCATGAGAATTCCCTCAATATATCAGAGAGAATGAGTTAGTTACTTGGATAAAAATGATCCCACAATATTAGGGAATCCAGTACAAGGATAACCATTCAAATGCCAACCCATCCTTCTAGAAGATTCCCTTATAGAAACATCAAGAATTCATCTTTTTCCATGATTTAGGAAGAGTTCACACCCTAGATATTCAAAACAGTGTGAGAAGTTCACACCCCAGCTTAAGGCAGCCTGTGAGAATCAAGCATTCTCGCACCCTAGGATACTAACAGCCTGTGAACCCTCTTCAAAAATGAGTTTTCTAGGAAGAGATGAAAGTAACTTTTCTCAAGAGAAAGTTCTTATGAAGAGCCTGAGTACACCATCATCAATACATCATCATGACGACCAA
>SNQJ01S0009805.1:251473-264648 GCA_010110895.2 Picea sitchensis
TCACCATTGATGTCAATGAATCCCAAGGTACTCTAGTACAATCCATCGAGTGTGAATGAATGAGTTGAATTCGAACATCTGATGGAATCTTTCGATCAGGGATCAATGATAGAAATCCACTGTTGAAAGCGAGGAAACCTGCCATTGAGGCATGCAAGCTCCAAGGTACCAAAGAATTTCTAAGTCTTGATTCCAGATAATGAGTTGAAGTCGACGGAACAAAAATCGTCACAGGAGGGCCTTGATGTATTCCCCATCAATGACATGAAATGAGTAACATATTTTGAAGGTGAAACAGAGTATGGTGTAAACTAGACTGGACATAGGGAAGGCCGACACAGAGAGAATGTACAATTGCAGATGGTCGACTCAATATAGGTTTCATATGAACTTCTCTTGAACATATGAATGACACAACCAATGATTTGGCAGCATTGACTCAAAGACAACATAGGGAATGATCTTGTAGAAAATCAAATGAGAGACAATTGGATTTCCCAAACCGGCTTCAAATATAATGAATGGGGGGTGTCATGTTCAAGAGTGACACTTACTGCCAATCAATACGAAGATGATAACATATCCCTTTCCCAAATTTTCCCCCACCATTTCTGGCGAGTACCTCTTTATTTTTACACAACCTTGAGGAGGATAACATATGCTTGTTGATATAAGCTTATCCTTCAGATAAGTCCTTCGGAGTATGTTTAATGAACCCTAAGAAGGAGTGGTTCGGTCCCATTATGGGTCTGTCGATGTTTGTTTAACTAGTCCAAAGATAGAAAACTCGAAGGTTTTTCATGATTATAGAGTCTGTAAAAATACTTAAAAGAGAAATCTCTCAGTTCCTTTTTCATAAAATAGTCTGGATGAGACCGAAAAAGAGATAAATTATCGCTCACTAGACGCTTACTTCAGATACTTTATTGAGCGTGAAAATAGCAAGGTCGCTCGGCTATCTTTTCATGTTTAGAGAGTCTGAAAAGAGATTAAAGAGGTGATCCAGGTGGATATCGGTGGCCACACACCTTTTCCAAATGGCTCAAAACAATTTTCTGGCCATTTTGGCAATTTACTATTTTTAGCAGGTTTTAACTTCCGGGGCCATTTTGAGGGCCTAAATGAAGGTTTTTCAAGATCAAGGTTCTCAATGATAGTAGAAGGCATAATTGATCACCCAAAATGAATCTCCTCAACGATACCTTTCCAACGAGCTATCACACGCCTAAAACGAAGATCGTATGCAAAAGTTACGACCCCGGGAAGTTGATGCACAAACTTACCCAAACGGGGCCCGCATGACTTTTGGCGCTTCATCTCCTAGGGTTAGGTTTTTGGATGTCTAGGACTTTTGGCATTCCCAATTATTATAAAAAGTCCTCCAGAGCCTCATTTTAACCATCTTCATGTGAATGCGAGTAGCCGTCACATCTCTTCTCAGAGATAAGCTGCCACCATTCTAGCGAGTCTTTCACTCTGTTTTTTTACAGTCTCTGTACATTTCTCTGATTAATAGAAATCGTGTATTACTGTATATCTGTGTTTATGGTTGCATCTCTAATACATTTCTGTTATATTATTGAATATTTGCAATATCTCTGTACATTTCTTTATTATATCTCCACTCTCATTTTGTGTCGAAAATAATCTAGATCAAGAGGACTCCAGGGGGGTTCCTTTTTTGTATAACCTTGTTGAGCCCGAAAAAGCGATAAAAGTATGCTCAATTGCGTTCTTTTGTATGTTTGAGCGCAAGAATGGACAAAGACTACGCTCGAGGTTTTATACAAAAACCATAAAAAACAATCAAAACATGTGATGACAAAGAGAAAATATGTCTGCATCCTTATTTAGGAACATCTGAGTCATTACACCTGCAAAAGTTACACTCAAAATGACATTAGGGATTAGGGTTTAATAGATAAATAATCATAAAAAACCAAATGACATAGTAAAAGTAAATAAAAAAGGAGTAAATACTATTTTTACCATATCATTTTTACCTTTCCTCTATTTGAGCTCAAAAACCCCTCTTTTAGCCTCAAAGTTCGGCGTCAGATTGCGGGAGTTACGAGCATCCATTCAGCGAGCCGTCAGCGACAGTGAGGTAGGCTCTTTGTCCTTTACACTTTCATGGTTTAATTTTTCATTTCCATGGGTTAAAAATCCATTTTTGAATTGATTTAGTGAGCCCTACTTGCGCACTTCCATTCTCGCAGGTGGGCTACACGGGACCTGCAAGAATGGGGCATTCTCGCAGGTGAGCCCATAGCAGCCTGCGAGGTTCTCGCACTTGCACAAAGGGCACATGCGAGAACTGCAAATCTCAAAAGTTTTTTAAAAATTTCCCCAATGAAAGAGAACCAAATCATGAAAAAAGTTGCTAATCTTCTTTTTGTGTTCCTTATGCAGATAATTGGCCATCAAAATGGTTCTTGAATGGCGCGAAAGGGAGTACGAAGAAGACAATGTAATTGTCGGAAATCATCCACCTACTATTTCTTCTTTGAGAGATTATGGCCTCTTGAATTAATTTCGTATCCCGGGCATGAGGGCCCAAGTCAGGTTATTAGAGTACCTGGTGCATATGTGGGATCCCGATCAACAGGTGTTTCATGTGGGGGCCCACACACTGTCCTTAGATATTGAGGACATTTACTTTTTGACTGGATTGTCACGGCGAGGGGACTATGTGAGCCTTATTGGTAGCAGAGGTGGTGGGTTGCCCATGAGTGAGTACTGTCGTTTACACTGTGTTCCCAAGGAAGAGAGAAAGAAAGGAAAAGTAGCTATTTGGGGGGTACGATATTTGACCCTCCGTACTATCCTATTCACCATAGCTCGGATGGCTGGGAGTTTTTCTCCTCACATGGAATTACAGAGTTACTTCCAGTAGGCTATTGAGTGTACTGAACCTCAGGTTTTCAACTGGGCAGATGCAATGCTTTGTAGTGTAAAAAGGCAGTTGACCAAATGAAGACGAGGCAACCTGAAGCAATTCGGGTATGGATCTTTGCTAGTGTCCTTCTTCCTTGATAGGGTTCCTTTACTGAGGTTGCAGGTTGATTGGAATTTACCGGCTCCCGGGGATCCAAGGATGCTGAGATGGTGTCAGATTATGGCTCGGCACATAGCTGGACCGATCATCAAGTATGATGATACTTTCTTTGACTGGCTTCAACCACAGATGTTGATGGTTGACGACTATGCTTATACCGGGTTGGATTTTCGAGGAGATCCGGACTTAGTACTACCAGAGGATGCTCAGTGGGGGGAACTTGGTAAGAAGTACACAAATGTTTTGTGAATTTTTCATATTCAAATGTTTTTGTTTTATATGTTCGTCCAAAAACTAAATACAAAATCGTTGTTGATGTCACATATGTTTGACCTTACAGACCTCCTGGTACTTCTCCCATTCAATGGTGAGGAGAGGTAGCGGAAGTATCACAATATGCCGAGGATTATCAAGTAGTGGAACAAAATCTAGAGGGCCTGACCGCAAATATTCCAGACATGCCTCTTGAAGAGGTTCCACGACGTGATCAACGTCATACTGTAGGAGTGTCAGGGTCCATGAGTCGACTACTCTATAGAGTTGCCTGGGCAGGCGTGTGTTACCGTGAATATCATTCATGATGTCACTTTTTAGAATCTATGAGCTTCAGATTTTGACATTTTGGTCTTCGGGCAAACGTTTTTGTAAAAAAACTCTTTTGATCGTTATATATATAGACAGCTTCTACCAGTTTATCATGTGTTGTGTGAATATTGATGTGATTGATTTATAAATGATTCAAATGTATGTCTAATAAATAGTTATCCAATGCATCTGTTAATGTATTTAGACATCTAGGAATATGTTGATATTCAATGTAATCAAAATAACGCTCCAAGAGGAGAATTCACAAATACACCCGTAACAAAGTAGGACTTCGAATAGTGTAGACATTGCTTAACTGTAGTACTACAAGCTGCGAATCAAGTTGCACAACCAAATGATGAATTCCGAGCGAGATAGCATCAACCAATAATTCAATAACGACGCTATACTCTGCAATGTTGTTGGTCACATGGTTGAGGCACACACCTCGTAAGGAGACAAGTTCATTTGTAGGGGCGTAAATTGCCCATGTAGCAGAATCAAGGTTATGAGTACTATGGCTAGTGCCATCAGCGAAGCCAATATAGGGTAGCAAAGACTCCGACATCTGGAAATCAAACACAACGTCACATAAGGGTAGAGACCAGATAACGACGAAAACAAGTTATAGTAACACACAAAAAGTATGACACAATAAAAATACAAGTACTTGTGCATAGATGATTTTATGCATAGTACTTCTTGAAGTACAACCCATTCCTAGGCTCACTCAAAGGGATACCATCATAATCTACTAACTCATAAGCTCCTTTTTCCAAAACTCATCGAACGATATAAGGACCTCGCCACATGGCTTTGAATTTTCCAGCTCCTAGCATATCTCGATCTTGATCATATAGGAGAACAAGATCTCCTTCTGAGAAAATGCTAGGCTTGACATGTTTGTCGTATTGGGCCTTGACACGCTTTTTCTGAGCTTCTATGACTAGGGTGGCATTGCGTTGAGTTTCGTCTAATCGCATAAGATACAATAGACGTTCTTCCTCGGGAGAAGTGTTGGGTAGGAGTTCAACAATTAGCTTTAAAGAGGGTATCTTGCATTCAATAGGGAGAATGGATTCCACACCATAGACTAACCGAAAAGGTGTAAACCTAGTAGCGGACTTGACGGATGCCCGATAAGCCCACAATGCTGGAAAAAACATTGTGTGCCAACTCATTTTATGAATCCCTATCATTCGTCGGAGCATAGTTATGAGAACTTTGTTAATCACTTTGACTTGGCCATTGGCTTGTGGATAATAGGGCGTTGAGTTATCGTGGCGAAGACCCAACTTTTCAATAAGTTCAGACATCATAAAATTCCTAAAGTGGCTACCATGATCGGTGATGATAGCTTGGGGAACACCAAAACGAGCTATGACATGATTAAAAATGAACAATGTTGCGGTCTTTCCAGTGTTGTCAAATGTCGGCATCACCTCAACCCATTTCGTAAAGTAATCAACGACCACAATAATGTAACCATGCCCCTCGACCGAGTGAGGGTGACATGTCATGAAATCGATGCCCCATTTTGCAAAGGGACCAATGGAGACCATAGGGTGAAGAGGAGCAAGATGCGACTGAATCTTATTATTATATGTCTGGAAGGTTCTAAATGGCGATGATGCAGTCGTTAAACAAAGAAGGCCAAAAATATCCTGCACGTAAGATCTTCTGGGTAGTAGCATACCCAGACATATGACCGCCACATGCTCTAGAATGGCAGTCATTCAGAGCTTTCTCGGCTTCATCAAATGTTAGGAAACATCGAAAAATAGAGTCAATCCCCCGACGATAAAGAGTATCCCCAAGAATAATGTATTAACGAGCTTGATAGCGTATGCAACGTCGTTCAGTATTGGACAAAGTTGGCCGGAAAGTCTGGGTTTGGAGATATATAGTGATATCCCCATACCAACGATCATCAGTGCTAATAAGGAAAAGAGATTCATTGGGTAATGAATCAACTGCTACATTTTCTGTTGCAGAATGGGGAAAGTCGCATATCAATTCAATAAAAACTAAGGACTTCTTGGACTTGGCACGTTCGAATTCCAAGTCAAACTCTTGAAGTATCACAATCCATTTGGAGTATTTTCCCCCTAGCAATTCACATGTCAGAATGTGTTGCATAGGGTTGCAATAAGAAATCACCATAGTCTTGCATGAGAGGATATAGTGCCGGAAGCATTGGACGTCTTGAATAGCAGCCAAGGCCAGTTTTTCAACATGTAAATACTTGATTTCAGTAGGTGTGAGACTTCGACTCAAGTAGTAAATAACATGTTCGTTGTGAGCATCATCCTCTTGGACGAGGACCATACCAATAGTGTACTTCGAGGAAGAAAGATAAAGGAAATAATCGTGACTATAATTGGGGGGAAAAAGAAGCAGAGAACGTGTTAGGAACAATTTCAAAGCCTCAAAATCATTGTTGGCGATGGTATCCTAGACGAACTCTGAATCCTTCTTTAATAGTTGCATAAATCCATGAGTTATCTCGGTGTAATTTGGGATAAAACGACGAAGAAAGTTTGCTTTCCCCTACAAACTTTGCAACTGGCGAAGTGTAGAAGGAGGAGGCAGATTAAGTATCACCTCAACCTTTAAAGGATCCACCTGGATCCCTTTATGCGAAACGATAAAACCTAGAAGACGATCGGATTCCACACAGAAAATGCACTTATGAGGATTCAAATGTATACGGTAGAACCGACAGCGAACGAAAATGGCTCAGAGGTGGGTTGGGTGATCGACTCTGTGCATTGAATGAGCGGGTAAATCATCCAAATAGGGTTGAACGATATGCTTGATATCATGGAAAGCATAAGACATAGCACGTTGAAAAGTTGCGCCAACATTCTTGAGACCGAAAGGAAGTTTCCGATAGGAAAAAGTACCCCAAGGACAAATAAAAGCAGTCTTATGTTGATCCTCGGGAACAATGTTAATTTGATTATACGCAGAGAAACCATCCATGAGAGAGAATATTTCACTTCCGACGTAATCGTCAACAATTTGATCGACAAAGGGGGTAGGAAAGTTGTCTTTTGGACAAGCTTTGTTGATATCCCTATAATCAACGCATACACGAATCGTACCTTGTTTCTTGTCAATCGGGACAAGATTGGAAACCCAGTCTGTGAGAGCCACCAGATAAATAAAGCTGACTTTCAAAATTTTCTCGACTTCGATCTTTATAGCAGTTGCTTTACGTGGGTGAACTGGACGAAGGCATTGCCGGATGGGTTTAGCATGAGGGTATGTCTTTATCTCATGTATCACAATCTCAGGGTCGATACTTGGCATTTATTCGTAGCTCTAGGCGAAGATGTCATGAAACTCTTTGAAAAGGGACTTATAGGTGACTATTTCGTCAGGGGAACACAAAGCTCCAATATCGACATTTTCAACAATCCCAGGTTTGACGGATATGTCAATGGGAATAGTGGGCGAGATATTTCTTAAGTTCCCTTCGGAAAACACATCATGTGTAGACTCGAGAATGGTTGAGATGACAACAACGTTCGATGGAGTTGAAATCCGTTGATAGTTCTCAAGGGTATTTTTCTCCAGAAAGAGGATGGAACGATGATGCCCATCGTCCCAAGGGGTGTCCTCCATGACGGACATGATCATCTCGTCAGTGGGAAAAATAACATGAAAAGGATCGAGAGACAACTCACCAAGAGAGGGGGTAGAAGGTGTTGCCGATTGAATGGATTGATAAGCAGACTCAACCGGACTTAACAGTATTTCGTCACCGAAACGAAGATGATCTCCAAGGTCAGGGAATATCCAAGGGTCGTGAGACACAGGAAGTTCGTGAGGAAAGGTGGACATCATGTTGATGGAAGCAAAAAATGAGCATGGAACATCGGGTGGTGGAATGGGGAAAGTACCCATTAACAAAGAGTCCATGAGAAGGCCTACACCGACGTTCTCATAACCCAGTGGGGTTTTAGCGATAAACGGTATGTTGATAGTACGAGTATCGGAATTAAAGAAGGCGTTTTAGTCGATGGTAACAACCTTTCCTTGATGAGGGAAACGTACGACACGGAAAAGGGTTGACACAATGGCGCACATGGAATCAATCCAGCTGTGGCCAAGAAGAAGATTATAATCAAGGGGAGCGTCAAATACTTCCACTTCAACTTGGACCGTCTTGCCTTCTAACGTGATGGGAAACAAAGGAAGAACACCATAGGGCTTAAAACCGGAGCCGTTGAAGGCTTTAAGAGTGTTTTTGGATTGATTCAAAGGAGGAGAGCCAATGGATTTCCAGCAAGCACGAGACATAACACACGTCGAGGCACCCTCATCGATAACGGTTCAACAAATGTTTTTTTCAGAGACAACCACTTGGATCTGGAATGCAAGTTGAGGGGGTAACCTTGGAATGTGGTCTTCCAAGTCAAAGATTATTAAATTCGTATCCGTCGGATCAATTCCACCAATAAATTTCAACAATGCCTTCCATTGTGTAGGACAACTTTGAAGGACTTCAAGGGTTGACATCACAGAGGGTGCTTGGGCCATATCTTCAACAATGTTGTAGTTCTGGGCCGCACGAGAATGACGATTGAAAGCCAATTTCCGAATGACACCCTTTGGGGGGGGTCGTAGAACTGTGTCGAGGCTTGGTCGTTCGAGATGAAGAGGACCATTGGTAGGTGGAGTCGCTGGAGAGGGTTGTACCAAAGAAGGGGGTAAATCATCAACCTTCTCCTTAGAGGGAGAATAATCTTTGGCTCGAGTAGTGAGTGCAACGTTGTTCTGTTTAGAATCGCCAGTACACATCAAAACATAGGAGGTGGTAGAAGACGAGGGTTGGTCATGGATGACCAACTGAGCCTGTTGTTGAGACGGGAAGGGTTGGGACAACACTGCCTATGTAGGTGGATTTGGAGCTCCTTGAAGGAACTTAGTGATCTCGGCATGTCGTGGAAAATCCTTCGTGTAGTGATCATCACCACAGATAAGGCAAAGGTATCGTGGTTTTCACTTATCCCGATCGTCAACAGAGGTAGTTTTGGTTTTCTCTACTGGAGAATTATTTTTGCCCTCCTTATTCTTACCTCTCCCCATTTTAGATTTGTTTTTACTAGCTGGGGTAGATTGGAATGCATTTACCTCAAAAGTCTTGCCGGTGGGAGGGGCAGGAGACATAGCATTTTGAACATTAGAAGAAGTAGATTTAGGGTTGGTTCTTGAGGCAGAATGTGGTTGGGCCTGGGTAGAGCCAATCACACCATCAGCTGCATGCGAGGCAACTGGAGTAGTTGAAGTGCTGGAAGTATTAGGATGAGGTAAGTCAGGTAGTAAATCGTAAAGGGTTCCCATTTGTGAGTAAACGAGGTCAAGATATTGAGCACGACTTATAGCCTGCTCTTCTGTGACTACGCCACCCATGGAAATTTCTTTACCGATGTCGTTCACAAATGATTTTGTGAACCACTCCGCCAGCAGTTGATCGGGGAGCTCAAGTTTAATGAGACGTCATCTCCTTCACCACTCATGGGTGTGATCGGATATATGAGTGCCTTTGTTATTTTTGAAGGAAGTCAAAATCTCGGTCCCCGTGTCATAACGGATCGGTAACTGGTAATGCGTAAGGAAAGCCATAGCTAGGGTGTTGAATTCAGAGAAGAAACCTCATGGCAATTCGATATACCACTTCGCAGCAGAACTGGTGAGGGTTCATTGAAAAAGACGTAAATGAATAGATTCATCCATCAATGAGTTGGATGAACACCATAGGTGAAAAGTCATAACATGATTGTTGGGGTCCTCTCCCATTTGTCGTTGAATTTAGGAATGTCCGATGGAAGCTTGGATGGTATAACAGGCCATTGGGGAGAGTGACAAATAGGATCATTTAAAATAATTGACAAATCTAAAAGATCCAAAGTGGTGAGAAAGGGTCACTGTCGATTCACCTACAGGTACTGGTGGCTTTGGGGAGGAAGCCCTATCGGCAAACCAGTAGGAGCATAAGCAGTTTGCATATAATGTGAAGACCCAGGCATATTCGTTGGTGGTTGGAGAGGATAGTAGCTCATAGGATTATACCTAGGAATAGGGGCTTGAGTTTGAGCATTCGCCCCCTAAATGGGATTAAACGAACCTGGATATGGTTGGCCCATACTAGGGGGTGTTACGGACGCAGCTGGGAAATGCTGCCCCCCAGACATTTGAGGAGGATTTTGTATCAACTGATTCCAATACTGGGCCAAGAACGGAGGTATGTTTTTCCCATAAGGTGGGGTTGGTCCTCCCATCGAAGGTGGTGTGCCAATTGGGGTCAATGTTCCAATTGGAATTTTCCAACTGAGAGGGGGTTAAGTTATACTACCTTGATGAAATTGTCCACCAACCGGAAACTGGTAATTTGGAGTGAATGACGGAATAGCACCACTAGGATTAGGATTTCCAGTAGAAGATGAAGAAGGTCCTCCAAAAGGAAATTGAGGGAGTGTTGGAATAAAACCGGGAAGAAAGTGCCCAGAAGAAGAAGGACCACTAGGAGAGCCGGATGGAGTTTGCGCAGGAGTGGGAATGGAAGAATCCAACACATGGTATCCAGGTGGTAGTGTCAGAATGACGTTGGGAGTTCGCGGTGTGTTGATGGGAGAAATACTAACCACAGTAAACCCGGTTGGAACACTCGTAGTAGCTGTGAGATGGGCCATTTCGGAAGGGATGGTAAAATGGTAAGCGGTGGTCACCGGTACTGTCTCTATACTAGAGATTTCAGAAATCACAGTCGGGTTGATTTCAGAAATCACAGGTGAACATGGACCGAAAAGGTCCCTTCGAAAAATGCCCATAGACCAAAAAGGATCTTGGTCCCCAGGTCCAAATGGAGATCTAGAATACACAACAATTAAGTCTTCGGAAGAGTTTGCTTGCATAAAACATCTCTCAGAATTGGGGTGAACTCGAAAGTCCTCTCGAGTATTTGTAATTCAAAAATGTTCTAGAGAGTTAGTGCATTCCACTTGCGGTGTGGTGACGACTAGGACTTCACTTTGCCGAGGAGAGCCTACAGGTGTGCTTGTAGGCAAGGGTTGAGAACCTTCCAGATTCTCTGGAGATAAACCCTACATTCTAAGTGAACGACATGGAGGAGCTATTGTAAATGAGTGAAAAACTTCGTGAAGAAACTCCTATGGTCAACTTTGAGAAACAAACAACACGCGCTAGTAAACAAAATCTAAGAAGCAATCACCAAGCAAACAAGACCTTCTAATTCTGAAGCCACTAGTTGGTGATGAAATCCAACGTCGCAACAATGAGAGGAGAAGGGGCTGGGCTAGGGTGGAAAAGTTATGCTGACAACCTGCTTAACGGAATTACACCCTGGTGCAAGCTCCCACACATAATTGTGGGTATACCCTCCAAGGAGCCCGAGTGAGTTTGATCAACGTCAATTCCAGTTACCATGACGACTTTCCCCTTCAAAGTCACCTCATCTAAGAACCTAGAAAGATAGGCCACTAAGGTCACCACCAACAACAATAAAGCCTGGGGGAATAGTCGACAGTCCGATCCACATGCAAGGGCAAGGTATCTAGCCCAAAATCAACTCAAAAGGCTTCCACTCATCATTGTGGGTATACCTCCGAGTGATCCCCGTAATACATGCAATCTCTACACTGATATCAACAAAGTACGGTGAGTAACTCTGTAAATATCAATGTGACCTCGTGCTTGACCCTTGTGTGAGAAGGGCTTCCCAGGACAAGATGTTGCAAATGGAATTTAACACTCCCTAACACAAGATGCTATTGTGTGTTTTGTGCTTTTGGAGAGTGTATCTCTCTTCCTACTCCAAAGCGCTAGCCAAGCTAAATGTTGGTGTAATAGAGCCCTAGAAAAGAGTTACTAGATAAATTTTACAATTGCACAGTGTTATTAAGAGTTGTTGTTTACGCAAAGGCCACGGAGATGAAACTTATGTTGTATGACTCTGACCCAACAATGCATGGATGAGAATGAAAAATATATCAATTTTCGTTCAATGAATCCTATGTATGGGAGGGAGAGAGAAAGTTTTCCAGATCAACCTTGAACTACAATACAATTTCCTTTAAAATGCAAATGCAACAAATCACGTATCAATAACAATTCTCTATTGTGTCTTTTTCAATAATTTCAACAATTTATTTTCAATGTTTTCGAAGACGAAAAATATTTTTTTGAAAGAAAAACGTTTGTTCACTTTTCAAAAAGGACCCACACCATGATAGTGAGAGTACTGAAATTCAAAAAACCAATGAACAAGCCATAATAAAAACCCAAACCACTCTTTCAATGAAAACAAAAATAAAAGCAAACCAATCTAGTCTTTTCAATTGCATAAGAAAAATGATCTTTCAAACAATAAGCAAATGATAAAGACCAAGAAAACTCAACTTTCAACCGATCACTGGTCCTTAACTAATCAAACACACTCAGATTCCAAAATCAAAGAGTATGGTTTTTCCAAGAAAAGTCAAGAAACGAAAGTCAAGACAAAAGTGACAAGACAAGCCTTGGAAATCCTAAGACTATCCATGCATGAAAACGAAGACAAGAAAGACATCAATCAATGGTCCAAGAAACTCTTATGAGGCACTTAGATTGATCTAGGCAATTGAAGATGCCAAAACTCAAATCCAAAAATTTGAAAAAATAGGTTCGTAGGCTGAGAGTGTTACACAATGCAAGAATTAGGGATTCTCGCAGGTGACCCTTGAGCAGAGTGCGATAACCTCACACTGAACCTAAAGGCAGGATGCGAACTCTATAGATTCTCGCACGCTATAGTGAAGTGTAGTGCGAGAACCTATGAAACTAGTTAATTTTTTGGAAAATGACACAAAATTTGAAAAGGCCTCTGGACCCAGAGGATCTATCAGGATATCCTGAAGACTCAGAGATTGATAGGAAAGGAGAAAAGTAAAACAAGAGAAAATGGCCACAGAAAAACACCAAAAGCCACAAAAAAAAAGGGATGCTCCCCAGTGGAGTCGCCAATTTTGTTATCAGACTAATTGGTACGTGCAGACACTAACTGATCTCCCTAGATCCACCTGGATCTAGAACAAAACAGGATAGGACATAACTCTTTCCCTAAGTTTTGACTATTGAATTAGCTAGTAGGAAGGAACAAGTAACATACCTTAATATCGCTTCTTAGGGTCTTTGTTGCTCCCGCTTCGCTCCAATGCTCTCATGAGGTCAAGACCAAGACAACACAAACCAACCAAAGTGAAGATAGCAAAATATATTCAACATTCAACCTATGTGTATGATCAAGGAATTACACAATAAAGTTGAAATAGCTTTATGGGAAAGGGACATGCCATTGTATCATATTGATTGAAAGTAAAGATTACAACCTGATTGCCTTGATGTCCCAAGCTTCCTTTCGATGGATCTTGGCTCTGACACACACACTTGCTCAATCCTTGTATGAAGAAGATCAAATCCTCTTGATAGACTTGCTAGAGTCTCCAAGCTACTGTTCAAGCTAAGT
>SNQJ01S0009806.1:0-20009 GCA_010110895.2 Picea sitchensis
ACGGTTAGAGAGTTATGGCCATGAGAAGTTGGAGACCCCAGGTTTGGGTAATGGACCCAAGTTTGTTTGATGGGTAATGGTATGAGTTATGATATATTTTTAGATAATACTATTTTATATGTATAGTACATTTCATTCCATTTCTGGTGATATGTAGAACGTCACTTAAGTCCTCAGGGTTTGAGAGTTATGGCCTTACGAAGTTGGAGGACCCTCATATGTCATCTAGAAGCCCCAAAAGGTCAAAGTAGTCAAAGTGGTTTAAGATATTTTTAAAGGTAAATAATAAAGTGAAGTGATGAGTGTATTATAATTCAAAGTGAATACAAAATAAATTATTTCAATAATAAATTTAATCGAGAAATTATAAGTGGACCCAACCCTAAAATAAAGAAAGTGGGCCAAGTGACCTAGAAGATGTTTTTAAGGAAACTAGTTGGAGAGTATAAATAAGAGGCAAGGCTCTCTCATTTGAATCACACTTGAGCATATTGAATATATATATGTGTCTGAGGTAACCAAGGATATATAAACCGTAATTATGAGTGAAGGTGAAGAAAAGAGGGCCGAAATGCAAGGAAGAATAAATTATTTTGATGGTGCTTTCTAAGGTATGTTATTTACAGGTCATCTCACCATTTTCGCTATAACTTTTTTTTCTATAATGATTCAGACCATGAAATTTCTATGCAAGTGGAAAACATATCCAAGTATTTGTGGTGTAAAAATTCAGCTTGTGGGTTGTTGTATTTTGGGAGTTACACTCTGTGGAAAATAGGGTTTGTGGTCAGTCCTGAAACTAGTCAAAATCAGGTGTTTCGGGTAAAAACGTCATAACTTCTTCATACCAGATCCAAATTCAGTGAGACCAAATGTTTTGGTTAGGGTACAATCTGTAGTATTCTTTGTAATAGTTTCAGATCATTTCATCAAATATTTTGTGCGGGGCACGCTCTACAAGGTCTCTCTCTAGAATAAGCCAGAATTCAGCAAGGTATGTCATTTTTGCTATAACTCCTTTTCTGAGAGATTCCAAGTAGTGACACTTGGAGGAATTGCACAAAACACACTGAAGAACATTGTGTATCAGTTTTATATCTTTATACATTACAGGTTCAAAGTTATGATTACTTCAAGTTTTCCTCCTTCTTCTTGTCTTTCTTCATTTCTTGGTTTTGCATCTCGTTTCTCACGGTATTCCATCTCTTCTTGATGAATAAAAGAGATAGAAGCTTACATCATAGAGATACTAGCCTATTCAATAATATTTATACTTTTTCTTCTTGTTATTGGGCCTTTGAGAATCTTTGATATGTCTATATTAAAATTTTCTTCAACAGAGTTGCCTTTCAAAATTGTGAGGAACTAGGGGCTCCTGTTGAGCCAATACTTACCAAGATCGCTCAAGTTCTTCTCTATTATTTGTTTTTTTTAGGACCAAAGAATACAATTTATTCAAAACACTTCTTTGGTCATCTAATCCAATGTGAATATYGGGTTGGACTAGATCATAACGAGTCATTAACTCGAGGTAAAAAATTTAAAATTTATTCGAGTTCCCCAGTATGGTCACCAAAAATGTTGATCTCTTTTCCTATTAGGAACACGATTCAACCTGACAAGATMTTCTTGAAATACTTATCAATATTCCCTCTATGTTTTTATAGAGTTGGTACTCCTATTTCTCACTCAGATATTCAATACACTTTCTTARAACATAGATTCATACATTCATAACATCAACACCTGTGAGTGGACTAGGTGGTAAAATAACTAAACAGATAACAAATGAAGTACAGTATATAGATAATAATTTCACATGAAATAACATAATAGTTGTTGGATTACTGAGAGGGGGTGTGAATCAGTAATATAGCAATTTAATCCTTTTTCGCCATAAAATTAAAGTGTTATATCAATGTGGAATTATCATCCAATAGTTGCAGAGTAAATAATCAATGAACAAATGAGCAATCACACACATACACAGTACACCAATGTTTTGCGTGGAAACCCAAAGCAGGAGAAAACCACATAATTCTTTTTATTATATGTCTTTAAGAATTACATTCATTGGAAGCACCAACTTCCTTTGTTTTCCAGCTGCAACTGGAAGGAGGCTCCAAACCCCTAATTTCTCAGGCTACAACCTGAGGGAAGCTCAAACTCCCCAATCTTCTTGCTACAACCAAAAGGAGGCTACAACCCCTTATGTTCTCCGACTACAAACGAAAGGTGGCTACAACCACCTGTCCTTGCCTCATCCAACTGCCCTGAAATATAAATGCCAAATGTAGACAACCTGTCACTGTCACTGAATCAACCACTTCCACTATCAACCTGTCACTGTCAACCTATAACAACATGTACCAATAACCTGAACCAACATGTAAATGCATCAACCATGCATCAACTGCACATCAACTATGACTCATCAAGATGTACCAACATTATCATCTATACACTTCATGTATGTGCAAACTGATCAACTACTTGTCTCAACCATGTACCTCAACCATATACCAAAGACATACACTAATATAACCATCAAAAGTTAAACTAACAATTCATCACTCTATCCATAAACAAATACCATAAACCCTTACATCAAACCATGTGCCACAACCTAACTATTGTGTAGCCTCAATCTAAACCAACAACTTTAGCAACACATCACAACCAAAAGACCAATACCCATATGCCAAATACCAACAACAAAATAGCAACTATATCCCTCAACAAATCTGATATATACAACAATATTGAACATCCAATACTATCTCAAGAGCTAAACCCTAGCTCACAAAACATACCTCAAACAAGTTGTGCCATATCTCTTATAAATAGACCCCAACCATGTTGTTGCCACAATTTTTCTGCCGCACTTTTTTTGCCACAATTTTTCTGCTGCACTTTTTCTGCCGCACTTTTTCTGCCACGATTTTTCTGCCGCACTTTTTCTACTGTGATGTCTTTCCACACTTTTTCTGTCATGACTTTTCTATCATACTTTTTCTACTGTGATTTTTCTACCGAACTTTTTCTGCCGCGATTTTTGTGTCACTCTTTTTCTACCACAGTTTTCTTGCCACACTTTTTCTGCCACACTTTTCCTGCGGCACTTTTCTCTATCAATAATACCTTCCCAAATAACCTTTCACAAAATAGATATTCAATGATATTCAATAGTTTCAAGTGTGATTAAATGAGAGAGCCTTGCCTCTTATTTATACTTTCATGTAGCATCCCACTTTCATTATTTTAGGGAGTTCTCCATTAACTTTATTACTTAAATAATTTATTTTGCAAACACTTTGACTACTTTGACCTTTTGGGGCTTCTAGATGACTCATGAGGGTTCTCCAACTTCACATGCCCATAACTCTCTAACCGTGAGGAGTTATGTGACGTTCCACATACCATCGGAAATGGCATGACATGCACTATCCATATAGAATATTTTTACCTGCAAATATATCAAAACGCATACCATTATCCATCAAACAAACTTGGGTCCATTAACTAAACCTTTGTGCTACCCGAATTCGCTACCGAACTTTATTCAAGGATTGACATCAATGACAACCAACCCAATTAATCAACAATATCCCCCTTTTGCATTGATGGAAACACTCTGATGCAATACTGAAGTCATATCACTCATTCTCTTCCTATGACCATCGCTCCCCCTGGAACCATGCCTTTGTCCTCTGCATCTGATAAATCTCTCCCCCTTTGTCATCAATGACAAAGGTATATTTCCATTCGGGGTTGCTCCCCCTAACTGAACTGTCCTTGGGGATACTACCCCTGACTGAACTCTTCCTGAAACTGATCTCTCGACTTGAACTGCCCTCTTTATGGTGCTTCCTCATGTAAATCTAAGACATATAAGATAAGCATTCAAAATCATTCATTTTAGAGTAGAAATTACTCTGAGTCTCTGGAGAAGATACTCAAAGGCTTCCCGTGCAAGCGGTTTTGTAAATATGTTTGCCACTTGTTCTTTTGTGTCCACATATTCAACTATGTTTCTCTTCTATGCAACCTGTTCCCATAGAAATTGATACTTGATTGGAATGTTCTTCTTCTTGGAGTGCATTATCGAGTTCTTTGAGATACTGATGGCACTTGTATTATCACAATATATTGGAATGGGATCATCATACTCAACCTGTATATCTGTCAGAGTTTGTTTCATCCATAGAACATGTGTACAACATGTTGTTGCTACAATATACTCTGCCTCGGTTGTAGATAAGGATAATGATTATTGTTTCTTTCTTAGCCATGATACTAAACACTCACCCAAGTAGAACGTTGTTCCACTAGTGCTTCATCGGTCATCAATGCAACTTGCCCAATTTGCATCTGTGTAGGAAATAACTGATAGATCCTTTCCTTTTGGATACCATAATCCAAACTCTTTTGTTCCTTTGAGATATCTGAAAATCCTCTTCACTGTTACAACATGTGTTTCCTTTGGTGCTGCCTGAAAACGTGTCGCTTGTCCAACTGCCTGCATTACATCTGGTCTGGATGTTGTCACATATAATAAGCTTCTAATCATTGAACTATATTGCCTCTGGTATGTATACTTTGAATCATCATCTTTGCTCAACTTGATCCTAGTTTGCATAGGAGTGGTAATTGGTTTGCAATATTCCATTCCGAACCTCTTTAGAATTTATCTGATATACTTAGTTGGAGAAATAAAATTCCTTGGTTGTTTTGACGTATCTGAAGACCCGAAAAGAAGGATAGTTCTTCAATTAATGATATTTCAAATTCATTCTGAATATCCTTTGCAAATTTCCGACTTAACCTGTCATCATTGCTTCCAAAAATAATATCATCAACATAAAATTCAATTAATAAAATATTATCTTGAGTTACCTTGATGTAGAGGTTGTTGTTTGCACTTTCTTTTTTGAACCATGCCTGTTGTAGATATTTATCCAGTCTAGAGTACCATGCTCTAGGAGCCTGTTTTAGACCATACAAGACCTTCTTCAATTTTCACACGTAATATGTGTTCTCTGACAATTGAAATCCATCCGGTTGTTCGATGTAGACTTCTTCTTCAAGTTCCCCATTCATAAAAGTTGATTTCACGTCCATATGATACACTTTAATATTCTTGGAGTGTGCATAAGCTGAAAGCAATCAAATTGCTTCCATTCTGGCAACTGGGGAAAATGTCTCTTCAAAGTTGATTCCTTCAACCTGTGTGTATCCTTTACATACCAATCTAGATTTGTTACTTGTAACATGTCCATCTTCATTCAATTTATTTTTGAATACCCACTTTGTGCCAATCATATTCTTATTATTTGGTCTTAGAACCAACTCCCAAGTGTCATTCTTCTCTATTTGATATAATTCTTCATCCATGGCCTTATTCCAAAATTGATCTTTTCTGGCCTCTTCAAAACTGTTTGGTTCAATCGTAGATGAGAGTGTTAGGTGTGTTTGTTCTGGTGAACGGATTCTTCTTCTAGTCTCAACTCCTACATCTTTGTTTCTGATAATCTGATCTGAAGGATGATTCTTTTGTACTCGTTTGCTAGGTGTCTTTGGAGGCACTTACTGAGCTTTCTCTTCCACTTATGTCTGATCCTCTTCATCTTCCCCTTCTACTTCTTCTTCATCTTCTACTTCTTCTTCGTAAAGTTGTTCCATTGATTCATTTTCTTCTTCCTTTAATTCTCGTCCACTTGTTTCATCAATTGTAACATTGATGTTGTCTACAACTTTGTTCAACCTCAAATTGTAACACTTGTATGATTTCCTTGTACTTGAGTAACCAACAAGTACTCCTTTGTCCACACGAGAGTCAAACTTTTCCATTCTGCCATCTTCTCTTTTGACGTAGCATTTTCTTCCAAATACTCTGAAGTGCTTCGCATTTGTTGGTCTTCCTTTCCATAGCTCGTAAGGAGTTTTTCAGTGTTGTTTCTAAGCATTACTATGTTTTGAATGTGAACTGTTGTATGTATTGCATGTGTCCAAAAAAATCTGTCAATTTGGAATCCATTAGAATTATTCGATCCATTTCCTATATTGTCTTGTTCTTTCTTTCAACAACTCCATTTTGTTGAGTTTTCCTAGCAATAGAGAATTGTCTTTTTATTCTATGCCTGCTGCAGTAGTCCATAAATTCCTTTGAAGTGAACTCTCCTCCATTATTAGATCTCAAACATTTGATTTTTTAATCTATTTCATTTTCAACCATTTCCTTTGTCACTAAACCAATCTATGAATCCATTCTCTCGTCCACTGTCATATATCTTTCCAAACCTGCTAAGTGTTCTTATGAATCCATCTTTGTCCATATTTTCCAAGACTCTATTGTTAATTGTCCATAATGTTGACCCATTTATCACTATATTATCATGAATTCTTCACTACTACAACTTATTGTACTTCTGCTAACTGATTTCTCTAGATATTTCTACTCAAACTCTGCAAGTTGCTCAAAGTATGGTTCTTTGGTCTGTCATATCTATCGCATAGACTCCCCCTATCTAATATTCATGTTACTTGGGAGTCTCTAATATGGATGGTTCATAACAATTCCTGCTCTAATGTGTATTCATCATCATCTTCAATGGTAGATTCATCATCTCTCTGAGATCGGACTTCTTTCTTTCTATCTGTGGATTCATCTTTCACTACAATTCCTGAAAGTACAATCTCTTGAACCTGTTCCTTATTTACATGTCCTTGTTTCTTTCAGTTATTTTCCAAACATTTATGTATCTGACATCTTTCTTTTTCTATGTAGAATTTTCTTCATCTCGTTTTATTTCCCATCTTGCAATCTATGGGACCTTTTCTTTGTTCACATGTTCTTCGTGTTTTCTTATCCATACTTTCTTATATCTAATATCAGTGTTATCTTTCATGGAAGTATCGATCATGCTTCTACAATCACTAGCTATGTGTCCATATTTATGACATTTGTAACATTCAATGTTACCTGGGGCCACATAATCATTTATTTCTTGAACATTTTTATAATCCCTGCAATCTGCAACCTTATGTCCAAAATTAGTACAATAAAAACAATGACCATAAAAGAAATTTGCATAGCTGGGAGTGAATGATCTTCTTTGTGGTGTAGTCCTTCTGAAATTCTGCCTTGACTGATCATGATCATGATTGAAGCTTCTTTGTGGCTTGAACATGGATGGTCTTCTTGAAGATGTATCTTCAATAATTTTCTTAGATTCTGGTTGACCATGATTCCTTCCTTTGAGTACTTCTACATAACTCTTTCTATTTTCTTCATTCTTCTTTTCTAGCACCCTAGAGTGCTTATCTTCATTCTCTATAATTGATGTGGAAGTTTCTGTCTCTTCAATGTTCTTGTTGATCTTGACGATTTTACTTCTCAATGTGACAACTTCTTCTTCAAGCTTCTCAACCTCTTCTTCTTTCTTCATTATCTGAGACTTCATGGATTCTTCTGTTCTTTTCGCTTCTTCAAGATGAATTTTTAATGTGATTATTTCTTCTTCAAGTCCTTTCTCTTCTTGACCAAACTTTGCCTCAAGCTGGTTTAGATCATTAGTTATTTCCTTAAGATGATATGCCAATATCTTCTCTCTCATTTCTTCTTCTTCCTTATGTGCTTCTATGTTGGCTTCCAAATACTTCTTTTGATATTCAAGATTTTCTTCGATCTTTCTGGCTTCTTCTAGCTGAGTTCTTAAGTTCTTGATGACTTGTTGGGCTTCTTAAAAAATGTGAACACTTTCTTTTTGTTTCATCAATTCTTTCTTGAGTGACTTGTTTTCTTCTCTTAGTTCATCTAAAGAACTAATCAATTATGCTTTATAATTGTCTTCCTTTTAAATTAGTTTTTCTTTCTCATTTCCTTCATGGCATTCTATTTCAAGATGTCCGCGTTTTTCACAATTAAAGCAAAACAACATACCTTTGGTGATTATGTACTCTTCATCTTCTGAATCTATTTGACATGGTGAACATAATTCTTCTCGATCTGTATCTGCATCTTCTTTGGCATTTTTTGAATCTTTGATGGGTGAATAATATATGTCATGTAAGTTATCCCAAAGTTATTTGGTTGATGAACATTTACCAACCTTTTCTCTTACCGGATTAGGTAATCCTTCCCAAATGAAATCCATTGTTATTTTTTTATTCTTCTTCAATTCCTTCTTGGCTGGAGCCTTTTCCCTTTTTGAACTATCATATGCTATAACAACTGATATCCAAAAATAATGTCCATGTTCTTGTAAAATAATTTCATCCTTCTGCTCCACATCTCATACTTAAAATGATTATGACAATTAAACATTGGTACTCCATTCTCAGAATAATCCATGATCTTATTCCAATAGTTAAATTGTTTCTTGAAGGAACCAGCTCTGATACCAATTGTTGGATTACTGAGAGGGGGGGCGAATAAGTAATAGAGAAATTTAATCATTTTTCACCATAAACGGAAAGTGTTATATCAATGTAGAATTATCATCCAATAGTTGCAGAGTAAATAATCAATGAACAAATGAGAAATCACACACATACATAGTACACCAATGTTTTACATGGAAACCCAAAGCAGGAGAAAACCACTTAGTGTTTTTTATTATATGTCTTTAAGAATTACATTCATTGGAAGCACCAACTTCCTTTGTTTTCCAGCTGCAACTGGAAGGAGGCTCCAACCCCCTAGTTTCTCAGGATTCAACCTGAGGGAAGCTCCAACTCCCCAATCCTATGGCTACAACCAGAAGGAGGCTACAACCCCCTATGTTCTCTGGCTACAACCACGTGTCCTTTCCCCATCCAACTACCCTGAAATATAAATGTCAAATGTAGACAACATGTCAGTGTCACTGAATCAACCATTGCCATTGTCATTGTCAACCTATAACAACTTGTACCATTCAACCTGCACCAAACAACTTGTACCAATAGCTTGAACCAATATGTACCATGCATCAACTGCACATAAACTATGACTCATCAATATGTACCAACATCTTCAACTTTACACCTCATTTATGTGCCAACTCATCAACTACTTGTCTCAACCATGTACCTCAACCATATGCCAAAGACATACACCAATATAACCATCAAAAGTTATCTAACAATTCATCACTCCATCCATAAACAAATACCATAAACCCTTACATCAAACCATGTGTCACAACCTCATTTTTATGTAGCCTCAACCTAAACCAACAACTTCAGAAACACATCACAACCAAAAGACCAATACCCATATGTCAAATACCAACAACAAAATACCAACTATATCCCTTAACAAATCTGATATATGCAGCAATATTGAACATCCAATACCATCTCAAGAGCTAAACCCTAGCTCACAAAACATACCTCAAACAAGATGTGTCATATCTCTCATAAATAGACCCCAACCATGTTGTTGCCATGATTTTTCTACCGCACTTTTTCTGCCGTGATTTTTCTAATGCACTTTTTCTGCCATGATTTTTCTGTCGCGATTTTTCTGTCGTGATTTTTCTACCATGATCTTTCTACCGCTATCTTTCTGTCGCACTTTTTCTGCTGCACTTTTCCTACCGTACTTTTCTCTATCAATAATACCTACCCAAATAACCTTTCACAAAATAGATATTCAATATTTTCAAGTGTGATTAAATGAGAGAGCCTTGCCTCTTATTTATACTTTCATGTAGCATCCCACTTTCCTTATTTTAGGGAGTTCTCCATTAAATTTATTATTTAAATAATTTATTTTGCAAACACTTTGACTACTTTGACCTTTTGGGGCTTCTGGATGACTCATGAGGGTTCTCCAACTTCATATGGCCATAACTCTCTAGCCGTGAGGAGTTATGTGACGTTCCACATACCACCAGAAATGGCATGACATGTATTATCCATATAGAATAGTTTTACCTACAAATATATCAAAAATCATACCATTATCCATCAAACAAACTTGGCTCCATTACCCAAACCTTTGTGCTACCATAATTCGCTACCAAAATTTATTCAAGGGTTGACATCAATGACAACCAACCCAATTAATCAACAATAGCTACATCAATTCCATCACATCCATTAATTCAATTAATGAGAAAAATATTTTGAATCAAGACTCATAGACGGAAAATAAGGTTGATGGCCCAGAAATCAAAGAGATTTAAATGATTTCATTCATTTAAATTCATAAGATGCATAGGAGAAACATACATGAGGTTTCATGATTTATAAAAAGTCTGAAACTAGAAATGTTATGAACTCCTAGAAAGCTCTCTGCGAGAGTAAAAAATAATTACTCATTCATGTTCAAGTTCAAATAAAGTGATTTCCTATCACAAAACACAATGTTCCTGGTACTTAAATGATTAAAGTAAATGGATTTTCCCAAATGGACTGGGATGGGGCTCTCGTGGAACAAATAAAATAGTAATGGTAACCTAGAAGAAAAGGAGAAATGAAGTTAGGGATCATCTTTACAAATGAACAATACACCAATAAAGATGGATGATCAATGAATGATATGAAAATAAGGGGGAAAATTCAAAAGAGATGTACTCACAAAATATAAAAGGAATGGTAGATGGATGTATGTTGGTTACTTATGTCCTTATCTGAGCTCATCTTGAGTGACATGGGATTCATGTTTGTTCGGGTTTCCATCAAAGCCTCTAAAACTATCGCCCCCCCTGGTAAACCAGAAGGCAACGCAACGTACAAGGTGCGTTGTGTTGTATCACCTGAGATAGTGTTAATGGGTGGTTGCAAGACTCATGTGTTTGCAGCCTAGGATTGAGTGGGAGATCTGAGAACTGTGTGTTGAGAGTCCTATTGTAACTTACTAATGCAGTACGGTGTTATTACGATTTATGCAGGAAATATACTAACTCATTCATTTAGCTTATCACTGGCTACTGAAAGACAATAAAGACACACATGCATTCAATCACATAAAACAGATATTACCGTGGTTCACCCCCCATGGGCTATGTCCATAAAGATTTGGCTCTCAACTCTTTTATTATAGTCGTTCAGTCACTATAGCGTCGTGCGCTTACAAATATTCTTAGTTGGGTAAGATCTATATGAGGCAGATTAATCACACCAAGCTCCTCATCTTGCTATATAACCCTCAATATCTACCCTCCTCCATATTATCTAGCTCAAAAACTTACAAAAGTAGGTCATACAGCAAAATATTACATACCAACTCGCTACAACAATTCTCTCTATAAAATACGACTCGTCTCTTCTCTGAGACCTAGGTATCTCTATTTATATGTTTCTGGCTCTTCAACCATTAAAATACATTACTAAAACCCTAATCCTATCGTCGTTAGGTCTTCCATGCGTGCGTGCATGCTTCGTTTCCTTCCAGTTGTCGCTTTCCTCGTGCATGCCTTCTTTCCAAAAATCATCTTTTTTTCTGCCTTGGTCTGCTTCCAACAGGCCCCCAACACTGACATGTAGCTCATCTTGAGCCACCTTCCCTTTTTTCACTTCTTCGATCTCCCTGGTGATCTCCTAGAACTTCTCCTTGAGATCCGCTGCTTGTATTTGCACATGCGCAGTCTTCTCCTTGAGTGTGTTCACTACCTGGACTACAATTTCATCATTGATTAATCCGACACATTCTGCATGGGTCTGTGCTATTATTGTCTTAGCTTCCTCTACCTTTGTGATGACTTTTTCTACTCACTCTTGGAGCGGTTACATTTGAGCCTGATGCTCCTTTTTCCCTGTTTGTCCAGTAGTGAGTTATGCCTGCAGTTTCTTCATATCTTGCGCCCCTTTGACACGCTCTGTGATGGCCATTGTCTTCTTCCTTTTCTTGAGGTCTTGTATAGTTGTTCTTATCCTTTCTTCTTCCTTGTCCCACTATTGGACTTGTTGATCTTCTTCTAACCTTTTCCACAACTGTGTTTATTCCTTGAACAAGTCGGATGTTGCGCGGACCTGTTGATCTATCTCCTACAGCTGCTTTGTTGCCTCCTCCTTCCATTGATCCCTTACTTTTGGTGGAGTTGCATGAGTAAGATGCTCGCGAAGATTCTCTATCTCCTTTTAATATTGATCGATTTTCTGCACAATCTGATCAATCTTCTCTATTGTTGTGAGTGCAACCCTATGCGCGGTCGTTGGAATCTTTTCATAGGTTCCTGCCACTTTCTGTTCCAATCCATTCATGCACTCCCTTTCCTCTTGGGTCTCGAACTTAGCCTGCTCACATATTATTTCCAGGGTGTCTCGCTTCTCCATTGTGTGTTGCAATTTGGCTAAGTTTGTGCACGCATGAGACTGTACCTCTTGGGTAATGCTAACCTACAATTTGTGTAGAGCCTTGGATGGTATCTGTGGAAATACCAGTTGGATTTGGGCTAAGTCCTTCAGGGGTGTCTGCCCCACGATATTGTCCATGTGCAGCATACTGGGTGTAATGTGGAATGTTTCACTCGGTTGCGGTATTGTGTGGATTGTATCGCACTCGCCTTCTTCCGATATTTCTCCTGACTATGGTGTTGATGGCCCTGTTCCCATGTTGTTTCCTTCTATATGCGCTTCCCTGATCTGCTTGAGGAATTGTCCCATGTCTACCAGGTCCTCCTGAATCCTATCCCTGTGGTGCACAACATTTTCAAAATCCTCAGCTATACAATCTTTAACCATTCAGGCTATCATCTCAGCATCATCCTCCGTGATCATGTATTCTGGAGGTGTTCTTTTCACCTTCATTTTCTTGTGTGATCCTCCTATCTGAATGGTTGGCCTCTTAGTCAAGCCACGTTCATATGGATTGGGACTTGGTGTAATCCCTTGCACGGCCTCGAAATGTTTCTGTTTTTATTTGGTCGGTTGCGTATTATCCTTCTTCCCCTTCCGGGTCCCCATATTAATTGTCCCTTCATTTGTTTTCTTTGTCTTTGTTTGGACCGTCCTTCGTTTCTTGGGAAAACAGACTTCTTGAGGTTGTGTTTCTCCCTACCCTACCTCCTCTTCTGTTGTCCTTTCCAGCAAGTCTTGGGTGAGGACTGGAATCTCCCACTCTTCTTCCCAATCTTTGATAAACATGTCGATGTCGCCCTCCATGATACAGTAGCACATTTGTAGCCACTGCTTATTGGGGTCGTTCCATGCCTATATCCACATCGCATGTCGCGTGGCCTTGAAGTTGGCGATGTCTTGGTACTGTGCGACAACTTGTGGTGTTATTCTCCACATGTTGGAAATTGCCTCCTGCAGGTCTCAAAGGTATCCTTCGAATACAACTGTGTCTGTTTTCTTGTGCTTAGCATCTGACGCAATGTCGAGTGATAAATAACCCGCTCCACAATTCGACTTGGGTATAGTGTCAAAGAATGTGTAACTCGGTTCCTTCTATCCCATGATCGCTATCAACATGAGTATCCATGAGTAGTGGAATTCTATTCCTAGATCCTGCACATCCTTTCAGTCATCCAGAAAAAAATTCAAGAGGTAGGTTTCCCAGCTAACTGTTGTGCCCTGGGCACACTGAGCTACAATTGTGACGACCCCAGCCGAGACTTCCTCTCCGCGGAATTTCCTTAGCATCTTGTAGGCCAAGATTTTTGCGTCCATTTGTGTTGCGATGTCATTGATCCTCTTGATGATAATTCCTCGCGTCCCCTTGTCTGTACCATATTTCTTCTTCATCTCCTCCGCAAGTGCTTTCTCCTTTGTCTTATCGTCGAGGAATTGCGCAAGATCCATGCTCTGGGATGACAACCCTGTAATGCTCACAATAATATCTACATCTATCGAGACGAGATTGTCCAACCATATATCCCCACCATGTGTGACTGGCATTAGTTGTTTGACGCAACTGTTTGCATATTGTCCTCTTCCAAAGTGTGGTAGAACGAGTAGGCCTAAAATCCATGTTGTCTCCAATCCTGTTTCCCACTAAAGTGGTTGATGAATCAGTTCTCCAACCGCATTCACTCCTATAGTTTGTAAGTATACTCTCTTCGTGAATTTCGGGAACCTTCCCGTGTCTGCTACATTGTGGTCCGAGTATTTTAGCTTGTCAATATGAACCAACAAGTCTGGTTTCACCTGTACCCCATATGGTATACGTGGAAAAACAATGGCTACGATGGGTTGCTTGCGAGGTGACCTAGGTACATGTTGCTTGTCTTTCTTCGATGGTGGCTGGATCGAGGTTCTAGTGGTCGTTGTTTGTACTTCAGAACACCATTCTAACCAACCTGTGATATATTCTACTATTCCTTCTGGTGGGTGGTCTGACATGGTCATTTGAGACTCGTCTGGGTCGACTGTTGCTTTGTGATTCATCGTCGTTCCATTGACTCTCGGAGCTGCTTCGGTGTTCTCTGGTTGTGCCTCCTTCAAGGTTTTTGCATCCTAGTTTTGTTGCTCATGTGGCTCTACTGGAATATCTACATTCATGTCCTCCACTGTTGGTTGTTGGGTTTATTCCACCACAGGTTTGGGGTTCACCGGTGTTATGTCTAGGGATGGGATTTCGTCGACATTAACGATCTCCGACGGTTGTTGTTCGTCTTATTCCAATTGTACCCGTGCCCTCGTTCTAACTCTCGGTTGTCTGGTAGTCTCGATTTATTTGGTGGTTCCATGGTGGTGAGTATTGATCATTGTTGAGTTTGAATGGTCTTTATGATCTCTGTGAACTCCGTTGTGTGCTCCTTATGATTTCTCACCCTTTGTCTTTTCCAATCTCGCAATAAATTGTTTTCTCATGTGTCTGTGTGTTGTATGGGCATAGCATGAAGCTTGTTAAAGATGCTACATTTATTGTGGATTCAATGCACCTCTGGTTCCTTTGTACTTGGCATTACTCTCCCTTTCCGTCTCTAGTTGGCACGATTATTGTGGCGTCCCGTCGGTCCTTTTTGGTAGTCAATTCTGCATAACTTTGTCGTTTCGTATTGCTTTTGTCGTCTTTACTTTTCCCGCTTGTTTCCATGGTGACTTGGTCATTGGCCTTGTCCTCGCTGAGTTTGTATTCCTAAGTGTGCATGCTCCTTCTTCTTTCAGCGTAATGTGCCTCTGTTGGTACTGTTTACAATTCTGTTTCATTTTTTTTATTTTTATTTTTTATTGCGCGGTGATTTTTCAAGTAGTGGGTGGTTGATTTTCCTTATATGGCTTCGGTCGGCTCTCCTTGATCATCCCTCTAAGTTATGTTCCTACTAATTCTTTCAACTGTATAGCTCCTCCCTCTGTGACAGATTTTAATTTGAATGGTCCTAGCCAGTGCATTCTAAGTTTTTCTGGGTGCGGAATGGATTTGTTGTCATACATATACATTAAATCTCCTTCCTTGAAAGTTTTCTTCTTGATGTGTCTGTCATGCCAAGATTTATCCCTTGCTTTCTAAAATTTTTGGTGGAACCCTGCTAGGATCCAATCCTCCTCCATGGTCATCAACTGGTTTAGTCTCTCTTGTACTACGCCTCATTCTGTCATGTGTGTAATTGTTGCTACACGCAGACTGGGTACCAAAAATTCTAATGGCACCATTGCTTCCTTCCCATATACCAGTTTAAATGGCGTGTGCCCTGTCAACTACTTGCACGTAGTCCTGTAGGCCCACAATACTGTTGGTATTTTAAGGTCTCAATCATCCCTGCTGACATTACATATCTTCGTCAATGCATTCTCAAGAATTTTGTTGAATGCCTCTACTGTGTCGTTTTTCTGTGGGTGATATGGTGTACTTTTCTAATGATGGACTTCAAACTCTTCAGTCATAGCGTTGATAGTGTTGTTTATGAAGTGCGTGCCTTGGTCACTCATCAAAACTCATGGGCACCCAAATCGAATGATTACTTTTTCAAAGAGAAAGTGTGTTGTTGTTTCTGTGTTGCAATCCTTCACTGGTGCGGCTTCCGCCCATCTTGTTAGGTATTATGTCACGATGATAATGTACCTTGCTCCTGTTCTTTTCGTTGGTGGGTTGATTGGTCCCACAAACGCTATTTCCCACTTATAAAATGTCTGTAATGTTACCTGTGGTCGTAATGGCATCTCATCTCTTCTATTGGGTTTACCTACCATTTGACAGACATTGCATCTTTGACAGTACTCCTTCGAGTCTTGGTGAATGGTCGGCCACCATATACCTACACGCAATACCTTCTACGCAATATCTTTGCCTACATAATTCCCTCCTACTATTCCCTCATGGGATTCTGCTAAAACTATTGGTATTTCATGTTCTAATACATATCTTCACAGGATGTTATCTGCGCCCATTTGGTATAAGTGTCCTACAATCAGTTGATAGTCTGCATCTTGGACTACCATATTTTTCTTATGCGCAGTGTTGTATTCCGGTGGCCCAGTACCTGTGCTCAAGTACTAAATAATATCTGCAAAGTATTCATCAACAATCTAGACTAAAAATAATTGTGTGTCTGAGAATTTGTCCTCTAATTTTGTAGGTTCTTCCCTGCTTGTGACCCTTGATAGGTGGTCAGGTCCTGCATTCAATTTCCCTGGCTTGACTATTACTTCAAAGTGAAATTATTTAAATAGTAGTAACCATCGACAGATTCTCCCCCCCCAACACTGGCTTGTTAACTAGGTATTTAAGGGTTGAGTGATCTGTGAACATCTTAAAGTGTTTCCCCAATAAGTAATGTCTGAACTTTTGCAGTGCATAGACCATAGCTAGGCCTTCTCTCTCTGTAGTGTTGTAGTTTTTCTCTGATTTTGACAGCTTCTGACTCTGAAATTCTATGGGGTGATCCAAATACCCCGCTCCTGGATGCACCAAGATAGCTCCAAGTGTTATGGCTTATGCATCTACATGGACGTGGAATGTCTTCTCCCAGTCTGGAAATACTAGTATCGGCACGGTGACCATCTTTTCCTTTAGGGTATCCAGACCATGTTGACAGTCGTTGTTCCACTAAAACTTTATATTATTTCTTAACAATTTCTCCATTGGCACAGTAATCTATGCTTATCCTTTGATGAACATTCTATAGTATCCCGTGTGTCCCAATGTCTCTCTTAGCTAATGGATTGTTTTCGGTGGTGGTAAGTTAACAATTACGACAATTTTTGCAGGATCTACTAGTAAACCTTTCTTTCATACTATATGGCCCAATAATATCCCAAACGGTGTTTCAAATATGCATTTCTTTATGCTTAATGATATCTGGCACTGCCTACATCTTTCTAACATCATCTGTAAGACTGCTACATGGTATTTCAACAAACTATAGACTGTCCAATCGTCCAGGTATACCTCTAGAATTTGGTGGATGAATTCCTTAAACACAGCGATGACTACTCTAGAAAATATTGTTGGTGAATTCTTCAGTCCAAATGGCATGACTATATACTGGTAGGATCCCCATTCTGTCGCAAATGTGGTCTTGTATTTGTCTTCCTATTCTATCTTGATCTTATGGTAGCCTAAGAATCCATCAGTGAATGAGTAAGCTTCATGTCTACCTATGTTCTCTAACACTTTATCTGTGAAAGGTGTAGGGAACGGGTCATGTAGGCATGCATCGTTCAACTTCCTCAAGTCGATACATATCTGTATCCCTTATTGTTTTTTTTCCTAAACTACCATCGGGCATATCCATTCTGATTCTTCGACTGGTTCTATGATTCTAGCTTCGAGCATCCTGTCAATCTCAACTTTGACTTTCTACTTATATATTTGGTTCAATCTCTTGGTCATTGTCTGATCGGTCTCACGTCATCTTTGAGTGGTATCTTCATTTCTCCTAGCTCTCCTGCTATACCTTTCATCTCTGTAAATGTTGTGGGAAACAGGTCGCTTTCTATAACCATAAATTGCTCCATACATGCATACCTTGCATTTCTCCTTCTTACTTGCTATTTTTTCCAATCCATCACTGAGTAGCTCTTCTTAAAAACTCTATTTTTGAAGATTTACGTGCCCTGCACCACTACTGCCCACATACACATGCTTGTTGCACCACTACAACCCATGCACGTATGCTAGTTGCACCATTACAGCCTGTGTATACTTGTAAAAGTTGAAAAAATTAAAAAGTTCCAAGGAATTCGTTGAGATTACGGGCTATTGGGTAGTTTCCCAACTAATCCACTGCCTATAGCCGGTCACCCATATGAATAACCATAATTTTGTCGTATAAAAGGAGGTGTTGGGGTCTCATTCTGAAGCTAAGCATATGAATAGTGAAACTATGTCTGTTTCACATCCCCTCCTTGCCCCAAGAATTTGGAGCCTTGTTGTGAGAATTGCATCAGAATTCCCCATTTTGCCCTTTTTTTTCCATCATAAGCCCATTCCATTTCCAAGAAGAAGGTTGAGGAGAGAAGGATACGCAAAGGTGCACTTGGAGGTTGGTTAAGAGGAGCCTGGACCATGTTCATGGAGTAGTCGTCGACCTTGTTGTAAGTGAACATTGTGATATCAATCAAAGAAATACTTTTCATGTCCTGAAATATGATGTGTCAAATGTTTGCATTTGGTTTATGCTTTATTCTAACATCTAACCCATGATTTATATATGAGATGCATGTTTGTAGTTTCCTGTTTATCTATTTGTGAATGCAGGTCATCCTTGGGAGGAGGCTTGCAGTCAATGGAGCTATCAAGCGTGAGAGGATCGACACCAGACGTGGAGTAAAAGGTGCAGTTATATGATCCTTCTTACCTTGTATTTCATGTATGAATCTGGGATATGTTCGGGGTAGTTAGAAAAGTAGGATACTTTTAGATGGTTGTAATCTGCCTACATGTTGAACCCTAGTGTAGTCCATAGGAGGGTTTTCATGCTATAGAAGAACTGGAGACCATACTGAGGAGGTCTCTAGGGTTTAGGGATTTTTTTGGTTGTTTGATTGGTTTTATTACCTTTTTGAGTTTCTATGATTTTGTCGAGTCTTTAAGGGATTCTGGTCACCTATTGGTTCCATACCATTTCTCCCTGCCCTGTCAGTCTGCCTGTTTTTTTTTTTGTTTTAGAAGTTACAGAGCTGTACGCGCCCTGTTGTGGGTCAGCACACGTACATACACGCCCTGCTTTATAGACAGCCCACGTACATATGCAAGATGCTTAAGCATCAGTAGTGTGCATGTGTCAAGAAGTTGTTTCTTTAAGAAGAGGTAGTCAACCTCTTCCCTGATTGAAGTTTTACTTCTCAGGGTTTCTTGATTAAGTACAGTGTCTCTATTTTTACAGACAAATCCTGGATCAGATGTCAGTTTGCCTATATTTTTAAATATTTCTTATGTTTAATTTCCAAAGGGTTTTAGGCGAGTCTTTGAGTTGTTGATCAGCCTATTTGGTGCCTTTAGTGACTCCCTGCGATCCGCAGTGGGCCAGAGGTCAGTTTTCAGTCTTGTCTTGTTGTTTACTTTTTCCCCTTTCGCTTGCTTTAAAGAAAAAGAAAAAGAATTTATTTCAAGTTTCTTGTTTGAAGCATAAAAAAAAAGAATAGAAAAAGATTTCATTTTTTTGTTTAGTTAAGTAGTTGGGTTGATTATTTTGCTTGTTAGGAAAAATAGTTATTTTCTAAGTTATTTACTGATTGCTTAGAACTTTAAGTAGCTCGTAGTTGAGCGAATTTTCATTTTAGGTTTTCCTTTAAAAGATCTTAGAAAAATTTAGTTATGAAAAGTTGGTTAAAGAGTTAGTTGCAAATCTTTATTGTCACCTAGAAGTAATTTTGCTTTCAGTTTTGTTTTCTTCTCCTTCTTCGTCTCCCATACACATCACTGGTTTCACAGTCGTTTCCTTGATTTAAAACAATCCATTTAAAATAAACGCTAATTAAAATCAACTAGACTTTATGTTTGTAGGGTCAATCAACTAGTTTAGGCTAGAGCCTTGAATTAGGTTGGAGAGGAAACTCTTCAAGGATTATAAACAAACATTAGAGTCAAAGCTAGGGAGTGTCAAAAATCCAGTAAACATGGAATTTATTCAGGAAACCCCTCTAACACAGGGGCTAAACACGAGGTCGCATGCGGAAAGGTAGAGGAGATA